>AWOL01S0025723.1:6566-17142 GCA_000715115.1 Nicotiana otophora | reverse complement strand
GACTTATCCCCTCTCTCTACCCAGCCATGGGGTTATTTAATGGGCTCCTACATGTGCGGCCACGCACTTGGGCATGTGGCCACGCATCTGGCCGCGCACACAGGGCACAAGCTCCCAAATATGTGCGGCTGCACATGTTTTCGTAAAATGGTCCAATACAATGGCCATAACTTTATGTATACATATCCAAATGACGAACAGTTTGATGCGTTTGAAAANGACCTAGTGAGTTGTCCTTGTTAATCTTCAAAGATTTGAGCAAGAATTGAAGGACAATTTGTTGAAGATCACTTTCCCACTCCAGGGCACTCCCTCACTCTCAAAATATCAGGTTTTAGCTAAAACATGACTTATCCCCTCTCTCTACCCAGCCATGGGGTTATTTAATGGGCTCCTACATGTGCGGCCACGCACTTGGGCATGTGGCCACGCATCTGGCCGCGCACACAGGGCACAAGCTCCCAAATATGTGCGGCTGCACATGTTTTCGTAAAATGGTCCAATACAATGGCCATAACTTTATGTATACATATCCAAATGACGAACAGTTTGATGCGTTTGAAAATAAACTCAAAGAGATTTAATTTTATAGGTAGATCACCTGCTAAGTGATTAAATATTTGTAGCAGCGTGCGTTTTAAGTAAGATGTTGTGCGTACTGAGACATCCTTTCCACGTAATGTATCCAACTTGTTCCACACAAATGCTCGCCATTCACAAAACTCCTTAGTATGTTCCAACACACCGTAAACACATATTTTCATTTCAAAATGATGTGGTTCTATCACGTGGGTCTCCTTTATTCCCAAATACTATTGGCGCACCTTAAAATCTTAAATCATTAGGAAAGTTTAACGGGGCCTTACACTGTGATGACTCGATAGGCCATCTCATGTTATTAAACCTAATTCTGTGATCCGAAACCTTAAAAATCTTTAGTTAGCCTTCCTCAATTTGCGTACGCATTCCAGCTGTCCTTTCGGAAGGCTTTTATGTTGAAAATTGATAAAAATAAGAAAGTTTGCCTAAACACTTCATTTGAATTGACTTCGGTCAATAATTTGGTAAACGGGCCCGGATCCGTATTGTGATGGTCTCGGTGGGTCTATATCAAAATATGGGACTTGGACGTATGCCCAAAATCAAATTCGGAGGTCCCTAGCTCGAGTTATGAAATTTTGAGTAAAATTAAAAGTCTGAAAATCTAAAGTCCTTAAGAATTGATTAAGGTTTGGCATTGTTAGTACCAACTCCGTATTTTGGTTCCAGAGCCCGATATATTTCCAATATAATATTTATGACTTATCTGTGAAATTTGTCAAGAAATGGAGTTGGTTTGACGTGATTCGGATGTCCGGTTGTGAAAATAGAAATTTTAAAGTGTTCTTGTGAATTTTATTTGATTTGGTGCTAAATTCGTAGTTATAGGTGTTATTTTGGCGATTTGATCGTGCAAGCAAGTTTGTATGATGTTCTTAGACTTGTTTGGAACCCCGAGGGCTCGGGTGAGTTTTGGATAGACTACGGAATGTTTTGGACTTGGGAAAAATCTAGTTTGTACAGTTTCAGTGCCTTCTGGTTTCCTTTTTTCGTGTTCGCGAAGGCACTCTCGCGAACGCGTAGTAGAAACTCGGCTGGCTGAATTTTGCTTCTTCGCGAACGCGAAGGCTGGGTCATGAATGTGGAATGATAGGGATGTTGCAAAAGACATTTGCTTCCCCAAAGTGTTGGGAAGTGATTCTAAACCACATTCTTTCAATTACCCATTACATTTTATGAATTTTTAACCTAAAATCTAGAGTTTCATGGTAGAGTTGGGGTTTTTGGGTAGAAACTAGGGATTTGGAAAAAAATGCGAATTTAGACATCAAATTCAGGTCAGATTCCAAAACAAATTATATATCCGGGCTCGGGGGTGAATGGGTAAATGGAGTTTGGTCTGAACCTCGGGTTTTGACCAAGCGGGCTCGGGGTCGAGTTTTGATTTTTTGGGGGAAAAGTTGGAAAATCTAAAATTATGCAATGTAATTGATTCCTTTAGCAATATTTGATATTATTGAGTCATTTTTGAATAGATACGAGTGGTTTGGACTTGAATTCTAGAGAAAAAGTTGTGATCAAGTATTGAGTGTCCTTCAGAGTGAGGTAAGTATCATGGTTAACCTTGACTTGAGAGAATTAGGACACCTCGGACTATTTGCTATATGAAATTCATGTGAGTGGCGTATATGTGAGGTGACGAGTACTTATGCGCCGCCAATTTACCTGTTTTCCATGTTTCTCTCGTTTTTCTCATATTGTCTCTTTCCCATGCCTATTTGCTACGTGTTTAGAATAGTGTTGTTAAATTGACCGTCCTTATCATGTTTACGGATCTTCTGGTGATAATTGAGTATTGATTATGAAGTTGAGGTTGATATTGAGAAACCAAATATTGAAGTAAGGCTTGTACTTGTTATTCTATCTCCCTGTTGTTATTTGTTCATTGCATTATGGTAAGGGAGAGTGTTATTGCACGAAGGGTGATGCCGTGCCAAATTGTGAGTGTTAATGCACGGAGGATGATGCCGCGCCATATTGTGAGTATTAATACACGAAGGGTGATGTCGTGCCGTATTGTGAGTGTTAATGCACGAAAGGTGATGTTGTGCCACGATATGAGAGTTAATGCACGAAGAGTGATGCCATGACATTTCTATCGATGTTACGGTGAGGTTGAGAGTAAAATCACGAAGGGAGATGCCGTGCATTTTTCCTTTACTGTATTCAATGTTCTTGTTGATTAATAGTATATTGGCTGCTTCAGTATTTCATTCTGATGTAATTCTTTATCCCGTATTTCCTTCAGCATGTTTCCCCCTCCTAATATTACCTGTCTAGCTTTTTATTGTTGTTATTTGTATATACACTGTTAGATTGTATAGGTTGATTTGTCGGTGTCTTGTCTTACCCTCGTCACTACTTCATCGAGGTTAGGCTCGACACTTTCCAGTATATGGGGTCGGTTGTACTGATACTGCACTCTGCACTTTCTTTGTAGATTTTAGTACCGGCTCGGGTTGATTTAGATTTTAGCTGTTGGGCCCGCTATCTGGAGACTCAAGGTAGATATGTCGTTGTTCACAAACCTTGAAGTCCCCACCTATCTTTTCTGTTTTACTATTTCTTTTATTCAAACATTTGTATTTCTCTCAGACTATTACTTGTAGTGAATTCTACAATACTCGTGAAATGTGACTCCAGATCCGGGTGGTAGTAATTAATGTAGTTTTTATATTTTTTCGCACTCACTATAATTCATCTTAGCTAATTTGCTGTTATTTACTGAATGGAATAAGGTTTGGTTAATAATTCTCTAACATCGGCTTGCCTAGCAAGTTAAATGTTAGGCGCCACCACGGTCCCGACGGTGGAAATCCAGGTCGTGACATACACTACCAGAGGCCAAAAATCAAATCAAACAACATCAATTCTACGAATCGTAGCCTAATTCAAGCGTATTGAAATTATGAACATCCGACTTCCAAAACTAATGCCGATTCATACCAAAACAACTCCGATTGACCTCACATTTTCACATAATTCATAAATGACATGGCCGACCTATTCCAATTTCCATAATTAGAATCCGACCCCGATATCTATAAAGTCAACTCCCGGTCAAACTTCTCAATATTCCAAACCTTTAACTTTCTAACATTTTCTAATTCAAACTGAAACGACATACGGACCTCCGAATCACTATCCGGACATGCTACTAAATTCTAAATAACTATTTGGAACTATTGGAATAATCAAAACTCCATTCTAGATTCGTCTAAACAAAATTAAAACTGCGGCCAATTCCTTGAACTTAAACTTCCAACTTTAGGACTAAGTGTCCCATTTTACTCTGAAACACACCCGAACATAAGCCAAACACCCCCAGAAAGTCACATAACCATAACACAACATAGAGGAGAAAATAAATAGGGGATCAGAGCAAAAATACTTAAAACAACAGGCCGGTTCGTTACAGCGATCACGAGGAGTAAGTCGCAAGCACGTAGAGTATTCTGTATGGCAGGTGAAATGTACTTCGAGTTCGCAAAGTGGTGACGCATATGTAAAGTGTTGGATAGGAGTGGTCATCATGATCACAAGTGGATGGTCACATTCACGTAGAAGGGTGAGTTCAGCTTAGGTGTCAGGCACTAAGCCTTCGCGACCGCAATGTTATTTCCGTGTTCGTGTAGTTCAAGAGTGTGTTGTGCTTCGTGTTTGCAGCCATGGGCTCACGTTCGCATACAGTATTTTGGAGGACCGGGAAGTTTGTTCTTCACGATCACGAAAGGTATGCCTGGGTTGTGTATGATCTATTTGCCTAAATTGCACTCATAATCTCAGTCACGATGCTATGTCTGTGTATGATATCTTTGTCTCAATACTTTCTTATTTGATGGTTGGTGCCTCATATGTGTAACACTATTTAACTGAGTATATTTGATATGTACTTTCCTCATGGTAGCTGGTAAATTAAATTTATTATCCGTGTTGCGGTTTATGTGGAAAGTATACCTAAATTCCTGAAATTATTAAGCTACATGCATACACTAATTTTCCTTTTTATCATGAGTTGTTATTAGTTATTAATATTGGTATCTGAATGTTTCTTCTTAGCTTGTCACTACTTATATACCAAGGTTAGTGTTGTTACTTATTGCATGGGGTTGGTTGTACTTATACTACACTCTGCACTTCTTATGTAGATCCAGGTACTTCCGGACGAGGTGATCTCCAAATTTCTTATAACGACCTGATTAGTCATTTTGAGTATTGTAGCTACGTTCCCCTATTTATTGTCTCTTGTTTTTTCATTTGTGGTTACGTGACTTGTCGGGGTGGTTGGTTTGGTTCTAGGTGAGTTTCAGAGTGAATTGGGACACTTAGTCCCAAAGTTGGAAGCTTAATTGGAAAGAGTTGACAGGAGATTGATTTTTGTATTAACGACCCCTGAAAAGTGTTTTGATGGTTCTGATAGCTTTGTATAGTGATTTTGGACTTAAGCATATGCCTGGATGTTAATGTGGATGTCCGTAGGTTGTTCTGACTTGAATTGGCAAAATTTAGAATGTTGAAGGTTTGGAAGGTTGATAGGTTTGACCGAGGGTTGACTTTATTGATATTTGGCTCGGATTATGATTTCGGGAAGTGGCATAGGTCCATTATGGCACTTGGGACTTCCATGCAAAATTTGATGTCATTATGAGGTGTTTAGTCTTGTTCTTCATTAGTTTTGAATTTGGAAAAGTTCATTAGTTCATTAGGGTTGAATTAGGATACGAATTGTGATTTTGTTATTTGATTTGATTTGAGGCTTCGAGTAAGTTTGTATTGTGTTTTAGGATTTGTTAGTGTAATTTGCTGAGGTCCCGAAAGCTTCAAGTGTGTTTCGAATTAGTTTCAGATTTATTCTATGCTTCTGGTATCCTTTTTCGCGATCACGAAGAATGGGTCGCGATCACGTAGAGTCTTTACTAACACATCAATTTTTTCATTTCGCATTTGTGAAGAGAAGGATGCATTCGCGAAGCCTTGGGGTGTTTGTTCATCGTGAACGCCAGTGTCAGGACGCGTCTGCATAGAAAGAAGGCGAGGTTGTATGGTGGTACGCATTGTTCATCGCGGTCACGAGGACGGAGCCGCGACCATGAAGCCTGAGCAAAGTTTGTCACCACATTCGCATTTGTAGCCTCGTGTTCGTGTAAGAGGTTTAGGGATTTGGTGACATCTGTTCTTTGCGATCGCGAAGGCTTTTCCGCGATAGTGGAGTTGGTGAAATATAGTACTCTATTTCGAGGGTTTGGTTCATTTTAACATATTTTGAATTGTAGAACTCAGTTTTGTGTGATTTTGGAGAGGATTTTCACGGTTTGGATCGGGGTAAGTGATTTGACTCAGAGTTTCCCATTATTCATGATTTCATCATTGTTTTTATTATTTAATTAGTGATTTGTGTTAGAGAAACTTGGGATTTGTTTAAAAGATTTCCAAAATTATAAATTGAGAATTTGAATGTCAATTTGAGGTCGGAAATCGATAATTGTTTTATGGTTGGACTTGTATCGGATCGTAATGGGTGCTCAATATTTGTATGTTTGGTCAGGTTCCGAGGTGCGGGCCAGGGTTAATGTTTTTAGTTGACTTTTTGATTTTCACTATAGATTGAATCTTTATTATACTGTCACGCCCCGAACTCGGAGAGCGCGACCGACACTCAACCAAGATAACCTGGCCGAGCAAGTCTGTACAATACCTTCTATCCGAACTTACTCATGAATAATAGTAAAATCCAATTCATTAATTAATTAGTGGGGAGGATCAAGTAAACAACAATACTAATTCATTATCAGCAGTTACATCATTTATAAGCTTCCAAAATACATACTTTTTCATAGTTTAATGTGGAACGTGTGATCCAATTACAAGATTACTAGTTTTACTTTCCCCACCCCAATGTACCACCCACGCTATGTCTACGGGGCCTCTATTAGATACAAAAGAGTACAAAGATAGTGCGGGCAACAAGACTTCGGCTATACCTCAAAAGATATAGATAAAATGAACAAAAGATACATGACCCCGAGTGAAGTGGGGCTCATCAAATAAGATGGGAAAAGAATGTAGTGTTATCGCAGATCAATGCCACCTACTTTGGAACCACCTGCATCCATTAAAGATTCAGTGCCCTCGGCAAAAGGGNAATCATGTATGCAAAATAAGCCACTCCCATACCCATGAATTATCCTACTAATTGCCCATTTATATTTAAATTTTAAAATTAAGAGATAGGGTGTCGAATCTTACCTCTAGGATGGNGAGCAGTAATGCAAGTAAGGATACTCCTAATATACGTTAGAGCCTCAAACAATTACAAAATATCCAATTAGAGATAGTATAACTTTTNGAGGAACTCTCTTCCTCTCTAGAGCCTTTTCTCTCACTCAAAATATCAAGTTCTCCCTTCACAAGGTCTTCGGAACCCCATCTAAAACTCACCCGAGGCCCTCGGCACCTTTACTAAATATACCAACACATATTAAACTACAATACGAACGTTGTTGAGGCCTCAAACCACGTCAAAAAATTTCGAAATTATAAATTGTGNCTCATGCGAGATATCAACCAAATCACAATTTCAATTACACTTTCTAACACAGTCACCAGCATGTGTGCGGCATGCCATCCAATCACGATCCGGTCGGCTAGGCAGTNCCAGATTCTATAATTTGCGCTGAAACATATCAAATCAATCCGGAATAACTTCAAATTTTGTACAAGAGTCATATATGACATAATGGACCTGTTTCAATTTCTAGAATCGAAATCTGACCCCGTTATCAACAAAATCAACCTTCGGCCAACTTATAACTATTTCAAAACTTCAACTTTTAAAATTTTCACCATAATGAGCCGAATCGTCCTACGAACTTCCAAATCTAAATCTGGACATACGCCTAAGTCTGAAATCACCGTACGAAGCCATTGAAATCATAAAAATTCCATTCTGGAGTCGTTTGCATGAACATCAAACGTCGGTCAACTCTTTTCTTTTAAGCTTCTTAAATGGGAATTATTCTACCAATTTAATCTCGAATCATCTGAAAACCAAATTCGGCCGCACACGCGTGTCATAATACATATTTTAAAGCTGCTCAGAACCCTAAACTTTTGAATGGGACGTTAATTCTCAAAACGACAAGTTGGGTTGTTACATTCATGGACTTTTCAACAACAAGGCATTTCTATTCAAGACATTTAAGCATACATTTGAGAAAATAAGAGTCTTAGGCACATCACGATTTCATACACAATCTTTCATTAACTTTAATTTGAAACACAACTTGAAGTCAAGGCATTTAAATATGCAACCCATACTTTGAACACATTATCAAATACTAGTACAACATAACAAGAGCATTTGAATTACATATTGATCATGGATGTCTGTTGACACCAGCTTATTCGGGTAATCGATTCGCAATGAGAAACTCGGGACTTACATGGATATTACGGGGTTCAATTTTTAAGAGAAAAGTTTAGCAAACATACCTCACTTGAGCTTCCTTAACTCTAAAATGTTCCGGAAGTCTTAGCAACTTCAATCTATTTTAGAAAAGTAACAAATAGAATTAGGAAGATGATCATGGTTCTAGTTCATTTGAGCATTGTATCAAGCACTAGGTGTATATTAAGGTTTCAAGGTCCTTTTATGGAGAATTCCTTCATCCCACAGCCGCTTGTTTATTATTGTAGCTCAACAATCTCCCTACATCCCATGATGAATCATGTATGCAAAATAATCCACTCCCATACCCATGAATTATCTTACTAATTTCCCATTTATAGTTAAATTTCGAATTAAGAGATAGGGTGTAGAATCTTACCTATAGGATGAAGAGCTAGTGTGCTTCCCTTGTTAATTCTTCCAAGATTTTGAGTAAGAATTGGGGAATAATTGATTGAGGAACTCTCTCCCTCTCTAGATCCTTTTCTGTCACTCAACATATCAAGTTCTCCCTTCAGAAATGGTCCATAGATTCTAAATAATGAAATGAGATCGGGTTATAAAAACCCAAATAAAATGAGCTGGTCTGCCCCACTCTGCGGCCGTTATGCGGCCCCAGATATGTTCTGCGGTCGCATAATGCGCCGCAGAAACTTCCTCCGCAAAATTTTCATGTTGGTTCTGCGATCAGTGTGCGGCCAGCAAAATAGTTTTGTGATCGCATAATGGGCTGCAAAATGACATCCAAAAATGGCCCAAATGACTGCCTCACTCTTCGGTCATTCTGTGGCCTGCATAGTGATTGTGCGGCCGCATAATGGGCCGTAGAAATGCCCTATTTGGCCAAACATTTTCCTTCAACTTCCTAACCATTAGGTCAACCGTGAGATGCACTGAACTGCAATAAATTCAAGAACCTTCATTTCTTCAACGGTTAGAGCAACCGTGTCCAACGGTTTGAGCAATCATATCCAATGGTTGGAGCAAAAACTAGAATTTCAAGCAACTTCAACAAAGCTCAAATCAATCCGAACTCCGTCCGAAACTCACCAGAGGCCCTCGGGACCTTTACTAAATATACAAACACATCTTAAACTACAATACAGACTTAGTCGAGGCCTCAAACCACGTCAAAAAATATCGAAATTATAAATCGCACCTCGAATCGAATTATGCGTTTATGAATTTTTCAAATTCTATAATTTGCGCCGAAACATTTCAAATCAATCCGGAATGACTTCAAATTTTGCACATGAATTATATATGACATAATGGATCTGTTTCAATTTGTGGAATGGAAATCTGACCTCGTTATCAACAAAATCAGCCTTCGACCAACTTATAACTAGTTGAAAACTTCAACTTCTCCAATTTTCACCATAATGAGTTGAATCATCCTACGGACTTTCAAATCCAAATTCGGACATACACCTAAGTCTGAAATTACCATACGAAGCCATTGAAATCATAAAAATTGCATTAAGACTAATTTTCACAAACGTCAAACGCCGGTCAACTCTTTTTTTTAAGCTTCTTAAATGAGAATTGTTCTTCCAATTTAATCTCGAATCATTTGAAAACAAAACTCGGTCGCACACGCATGTCATAATACATATTTCAAAGATTCATGGGACCCTAAACTTTTGAACAGGATGTTAATTCTCAAAACGACAAGTTGGGTCATCACATTTATCTTACTCGTTGTTGAGTGATTCTTATTTTAAGTCATTATTACTTATTATGTCATTCATTGCTGAGCTTATTCTTTTGTTTCATTGTGTTATTGTAATTCTTGTGTTGACTTAATTGCCATACTCCCGTGTTATTGTTGTTGTCATTGTACTCAGTGCTGTTGAGCCATGGGCTATGTGTGGTTGTGGTATTAGGATTGTTTGCAAGGAAATGTTGTGGCATATGGGCACATGTGGTGCGAGTTGTTATATTGTGTTGTTATATTGTTGGCACATGTGGGATTATTTATAGGAATGTCAGGGTGTTTGCACGTGAGTTGTTCGTGCTACTGTTATTATTGATATTTGCACATGCGGCGTGATAAGGCGGGCTATGTATGTTTGGTTTGCGCATGTGGCAAGACAAGGCGGGATAATTATTGTGCGCATGTGGTGAGATAAGGCGGGCATTTACTTTATTGTTGCACATGCGTCGAGACAAGGGGGCTATGTCGGGGATGATTTGTGATGGCCAGGGAGCGTTGTCATTGATAATATTTGTGTGGTGTTGTGACTATCTTGTGTGAGTCATAAATATCAAGGGCTTTAGTTGTGTTATTTCCAATGTGCTATTCGGTGTCTCTAATCTTACTTGTTGACTCAAGCTATGATAGTACGCTTGCACAACTATACACCGTAATCTGTCACCTATATCAATCAAGAAGTATAATTCTTGATGTTCATTGATCATGTAAATGTATTCTTGTATATCTGCTTTCTGTGTGAGGACTGGATTGTTGGCATGTGAGTTGTTCGTGAGGATATGAGATATTGTTACTGTTGGCACATGAGTTATCCG
>AWOL01S0025722.1:0-11112 GCA_000715115.1 Nicotiana otophora | reverse complement strand
TTGAACACATTCCCGAAGGATAAAATAATGTGATAGGAACGTTCGGAACACATTTTGAATACATAATTCTCGACAATTTGCTTAGAGGCTCAATGGCATACATGGCATCTTCCTAGAGGCTCAATGCCACGTGTCAAATGACGTGGCACACCACGTCAAATGGAAGAGCCAATAGAACCATGCCACTTGTCAAAATAACAAGGCATGCCAAGTCACATTAAAAGGCTAATGAAATTGCGCCACGTGTGCAAGTGACATGTTTTGGCCAATCAAATGCAGCCATGTCACACATCAATTTGATTGGCCGGAAAGAGTTTGTTCTTGCCTAATTATAATCCACATAGTCTTAAGTTCAGTCGGGACCCATAGTTGTGGACCTCGAAGAGTGCCTAACACCTTCTCTTTGAGGTAATTTGAGCCCTTACCCGATCTTTGGTGATGCTGACTAGTCAAACAGAGTTATCTGCGTAATAGGTGCCCTAACACACCTTAAACATTATTAGGTGGCGACCCTTCTTCTTTTAACACTTTACCTCCCACTCAAAAGAGTTGTCACACGTCGAATTCCTCTTTCGCGAGAGAGAAAAGGGGGCGTGACAACCGCTTTGTGTAGGTATTGGTATCGTTGATGCATNTCATCATTTTATTTCATTGGCACCATTGGCCACAAGTATAACTTTCATTCTTGGCACAGTGGCCACACTTTATATCTTCAACTCACTTATTTCACTTTCAAGCATCTTTATAGATTATCATCAACAAGGCATTTCCAATCAAGACTTCATGTATACATATGAGTAATTAGGAGTCTTAAGCACATCGATGTTTTCTCACATAAGTTGGAATCATAACTTTCATTTGAAACTAGACTCAAAGCCATAACATTTTAAAGCACATATCATTCTTGAACACATTCCCGAAGGATAAAATAATGTGATAGGAACGTTCGGAACACATTTTGAATACATAATTCTCGACAATTTGCTTAGAGGCTCAATGGCATACATGGCATCTTCCTAGAGGCTCAATGCCACGTGTCAAATGACGTGGCACACCACGTCAAATGGAAGAGCCAATAGAACCATGCCACTTGTCAAAATAACAAGGCATGCCAAGTCACATTAAAAGGCTAATGAAATTGCGCCACGTGTGCAAGTGACATGTTTTGGCCAATCAAATGCAGCCATGTCACACATCAATTTGATTGGCCGGAAAGAGTTTGTTCTTGCCTAATTATAACCCACATAGTCTTAAGTTCAGTCGGGACCCATAGTTGTGGACCTCGAAGAGTGCCTAACACCTTCTCTTTGAGGTAATTTGAGCCCTTACCCGATCTTTGGTGATGCTGACTAGTCAAACAGAGTTATCTGCGTAATAGGTGCCCTAACACACCTTAAACATTATTAGGTGGCGACCCTTCTTCTTTTAACACTTTACCTCCCACTCAAAAGAGTTGTCACACGTCGAATTCCTCTTTCGCAAGAGAGAAAAGGGGGCGTGACAACCGCTTTGTGTAGGTATTGGTATCGTTGATGCATTTCCAATCGAATATATTGGGTTGAGGTGGTGGGGCCGCTTGTGTGAATATGGGTATTGTGTTTACCCCTCCACCCACATATATTGGGGTGAGGCAGTAGGGCCTCTTGAGTAGAGATTTGTTATTGTGCTTACATCTCCACTTGCACACATTGGGGTGAGGTAGCGGGGCCGCTTTGTGTGAAAATGGTTACAGAGAATCTCATCTAAAATTCTATAAATGTTAATGATAGGTCTTGATGAGCTTGCTTTGGTTTAAACGACTATCTATGCTATTCTATTATCGCCTTGATTAATCATATTCATACTGTATTTCCGAGTTCTTAAATTGGTCTTTGGTTTGCATACTACTACTATTCAACATGTACTAACGTCCATTTTTTCTGGGGCACTGCATCTTTAATGGATGCAGGTGGTTCCACAACAAAGGATACTGACCGGTGATTGCAGTGCTCATTATTCCCAGTTTAATTGGTGAGCCCCATCTCATTTCGGGGTTGTGCATCATTTGTTTAGTATGTGTTATCGTGTTTTGAGGTATAGCCAGAGCCTTATTGCCGGCACTATCATTGTACTCTTTTTTATTTTTAGAGGCTTCGTAGAGTAAGTGTAAGTTGTATATGGGTGTTGGGAATGATACACAAGTTGTGTTATGATTAAATCACTTGTTCCACTTTGAACCATGAAGGGGTGTGTGATTTGAGAACTTAAAATGAAGTAATATATGGCAAAAAATTGGTATTGCAGACATGATCATCCGGGTTTACTCGTCCGGGTTTTCTTGATTGAGCGTCGATCGTGCTCCCCAGTTTTGGGGCGTGACATCAGGTAACTGTAAACCTGAACTAACCTCATGTATTGTCTTGCAATGCACACTGTAGCTATATACGCATACATAACATGCTTGACTGGTATTATGGGCTATATCCCCCCCCACCCAAGCAAGTAAATATATAATCAACAGGCCTGACTGGTGTTATGGGCTATATCCCCCATCATATAATCTATAGGCCTTGCTGGTGTTATGGGATATATCCCTCAAGAATAATCAATGTACGCATGTATGAGGCATAAGACATGTGGAAATATCATATGGACTCAAGAGATCATGAAGGAAACCATGAACAGAATCACAAACGTAATCTGACGCTCGTTGTCCATATGTTGGAGAGAGGAGCCTATCACCATTTTAGGGAGAACAAAGTATGTACATGAGATACTAAGATAAATTAACTCATTGGGATCCCTCTATAACCAATTTAGAACCAAGGAACTCAATATTTGTCAAACTGTTCGAATTTCCAAATATTTCGGCAGAGTTTCCCCTAAACCATGATGATCCCTAAAAACAATAGAAAGAACCGAAATATACATGGGAATGGATAAGCATCCAAGACGATTAAACCAAACTAAAGGAGATCCATTTATCCACAATAGTGTCAAACGATTGACAAAACGGAATTGTGAATGTAATGTTGACTCATAGTGGCTAACTTGTAACATGAAAGTCTAAACCTAATTTAGGAATAATCTAAGCATCCCACATGATAATTAAGCCTATGTAATCTTAAATTAATCTATTAGGATCATATGGGGTTTAGGTATACATAAAACATCAAAGGAACGGAACAAACGAAAGTCTAGATGGAATAGGCCAAATGGGGATTTGCCCTTTTGCTCTTGTTGTGTTTTGAAGTTCCAACCTAATCTATTTCCTTCAACAATGCACATGTGGGATTCAATAATATACAAGGATACAATACATTCTGATATTTCCCTTGAACAACCCTAAAAGATCAAGAAGAAAGGCTAGAATATAGCTAAACGAAATCATGTCGAAAACAAAACGAAAACCCTTCATACCTCTTGTGTTCTTGCTGCCAAACCTTGTTCCCTTTTATCCACACCTTACTTATGCTTGTATAAGTAAAATATAAAGGTGAAAAGCTTCCTTAACCACGAAGATATTTTCAAAAAACGAGTTATAAGTAGAAAGGGGGATGACAAAGTCTTACCTATGTCGTAAGTATCGTGTTGATGTGTTCGCGTCTTGATTTTGAATTGCGCATGATGGAATTTCTTCAAAACCTTAAGGATGTATTTAGGATGTCTAGAGAGACTTTTTAGGTCTGATTTGGGTCGAAGTGAGCCTTAGAGACGAAGGCTACAACTTTATATATCAAGATAAACTTCAACCGCACTTGTGGGTCCCAAACGGAGCTTCTTGTGCAGTTTTGTGAAAACAACGAATATATGTATACTCCGATGGCGTATCGATGAATGGTTTAATGCGTTGGAAACTAGACTTGTATATATTTAATTTGGTGGTTGGATCACCCTGTAAATTCAATGACATTAAGAGTAAATCTCAGTAATATTAGACCTAATGTTTATGTAAAATTATTAACGTAACTTGCGACAACTTTTGTCGACTTTTGTTTCCTAACTCGTTTGACTTCAAAACATAACACATGACTATAATATGACTAAAATACCTAATAATATCACCTACTTATCATGGTAATCATCCTAGTATCACCCCCAAAGTACGAGTTATAGCATTCCCAACTTGGTGCTTCGATGAAACTTATTTTCTTCAATTATTTTAGCCTCTAATCCTTCAAACCCTCTTGGTACTTACAGTTCATGATCTTAATTATTTGCAACCTCAGAAGTAACATGATTAACATACATGATTAACTTACACTCGTGTTCACGATTAACAAACATCCCAAGGCTTTGCGAACGCATCCTTATCTTCGCAAACGCAAAGAGAAAAAAGCCACCTGCCAGCGAAGACTCTATGCGATTGCAACACATTCTTCGAGATCGCGAAGAGGGATACAAGAAGCATAGAAATCAAAAGTTCCAACACATGAAGAAATGGTCTAAAACCCATCTAAAACACACATTCAGCCCCTGGGACCCATGCCAATCACACCATCCAATCCCAAAACATAATACAAACTTACTCAAAGCATCAAATCACATCAAACAACACCAAAACCACGAATCGCACCCCAATTCAAGCCTAATGAACTAATGAACATTTCTAAATGCAAAACTGACGGCAAAGAAACCTAAACACCTCAGAATGACCTGCAAATTTCCATGCGAGTCCCAAATGAACTAAATGACCTATTCTAATTCCCGAATTTACAATCTGAGCCCTATGTTAGTAAAATCAACCCTCGGTCAAACCCATAAACCTTCCAAACCTTTAACTTTCCAACTTTCACCTATTTATGTCAAAACAACTTACGGGCCTCCATATTCACATCCGGACATATGCCTAAGCCTAAAATCACTATTCGAAGCAATCATAACAATCCAAACACTCTTATGGGGTCATTTACACAAAAGTCAAACACCGGTAAACTCTTTAAACTTAAGCTTCCAACTTTGGCGCTAAGTGTCACAATTCACTAAGAAACACACCCGAAACCAAACCAACTAACTCGAAAAGTCACGTAACCACAAATGAACGTATTAGAGACAATAAATAGGGGAACGAGGCTACAATACTTAAAACAACCGGCCAGGTCGTTACATTCTCCCTCTGTTAAAAAAGAATTTGTTCTTGAACATGCCAAGAACCATTTTGAAGTCATCAAATCACTAAATGAAATCACCATACACATTCGCACGGGTAATCCCATGTCACCCCAACTTCAAAAGCCTAAAAACACCACCTCAACTGAAGATTATTCCTTCCACCCGTACTAATAAGACTTATAACCAAATTGCAACATCCAAGCATTTCAGCAAAAACCCGATCTTCACATAAACACACTGTGTCAACCGCAACCCGTCGTAAACACTCATGGATAAATCAACAAGGTATAACTACATAATGAAACACATCACGCATCAGCCCATATCATTACCATCGGCCAAAATAGTTGTCTATAATCCAACCCAGTACTGGTAACTATCGTTATATCAACTAGAACCTTATTCTAAACCTTCCCAACACTACTAATGATGTAGGAAACATATAAATCTAATAAATACTCACCCAATCAACATGTGATATAGTCATGACCCAAATTCTCACCTGTCGTGATGGCGCCTATCTCATTACTAGGCAAGCCAACAACCTCAATAAATCACAAATTCTTTTACGATTGAAAATATAATATTTAGATTTAATAGAATATCCCACAAATATTGATACAAATACACTCCCAAAATGCGGAGTAACTGAGTACATAACCATCTAAATGATGACATAGTCTGACTGATAAAACATTATCTGGATATATAGAACAATACATATAACTGAAAAATAAGAGTCAAGGTCTGCGGATGCCAAGTAGCTACCTCGATAATCTCCAATAGATAATCTCCAAAACCTAATAGCCGTCGTATCCAGAAGTACCTGGATCTACACATAAAGTGCAGAGTGTAGTATGAGTACCATCGACCCCATGTACTCCATAAGTAACAAGACTAACCTTTCAGCTGAAAGTAGAGACGAGCTTAATAGGTACAGTCCAATATGAAATAATAGTACGGAAATATAGGCATGCTTTCAAGTTCAACAGATAACTTAATACAAGTAAAATAAATCAACTCTGTTTGATACGAGGAATATGACATATATATATCTGCATGCCAATGTACATGTTGTATATGGTATACTACCATGGAAGCATCACGTACTCACACTCTCAGGGTACTGAATCACTCAGTACTATACATGCAGGTCCAACCCAGTGAATATCCATCCCTCAATATAAATAGCAACTGCCAATCAGTCACTTAGTACCGTATATGGCCAATCTAGCCAAGATATAAATGAAAGAACGCAACTCCATGCACTGGGAACTGCATCCCAAATGTAAATAAATAAGGCAACTCCAAGCCTTGGGAAGTCCATCCCAAATATAAATAAATAAGGCAACTCCATGCCCTGGTTACTCCATTCGAAATGTGAATATATATGACAACTCCATGCCCAGGGAACTCCATCCTAAATATAATATCCATTGCGCTCACTATGTAGGGTGTAGACTTTGGAGGGGATTCTTCATCCCAAGCACTATAATATGTGAGGTCCAGGCATAAATCAATAAAGCATGTTGCGGTGTGCAGCCCGATCCTATAAATATAACTCATAATCAGGCCCTTGGCCTCACTCAGTCATTAACCTCTCCAGTCTCTCGGGCTCATAATGTCATAAATATCAGCCCGTCAAAATGATATGATGTATCAATGAATGGCAACAGAGACTGAGATATGATATGCAAATAATAGATGTGACTGAGTATAAATTATATTTTTAAACAATTAATTCATCAATAACACGACAGTAGGGCCCAAAATCTGAAATATAAATTTTCCAACAAAATCTGAAATTCTACTCAAACATTACAAGTGGGGCCCATGCCTTCGAAAAGACAAAAGTCACAAAATAGTAACGTCCATCCAACCACGTGTCAAACCATACAAAGTTTACCAAATTCCGACATCAACTTGACCCTCAAATCTTCAATTTAACCTTAAGAGTTTTCACAAGTGTTTTCCAACTTAAAACACCAATTAAATGTTAAAATAACTATAGATTCGGGTAATTGTACCAAAATTGAATAAAGAACACTTACCCCGAAACGTCCCTTGAAATTCTCCCGAAAGTCTCCTCTCCCTAAGCTCCATATCGTCAACAGTAGAGTCTCAATTTTAGAACTTAAGTTATGTTGCCCAGTCAGTTCATCTACGTGATCGCGAAGAACAATTTTCCCCTGCCAAAATTTTTCCTTAAGTGATAGCGGATCCCTTCACGCGATGGCGAAGCACAGCTTCCTCCACCCTACGTGATCGCGGACAGCCACACATGATCGCATAGCACAATGCGTCAACTTTCCAGTTCCCTCCTTCACACTATGGAAATGCGTCTTAATCCACGCGTTTGCATAGTATTGTTGTCCAACAGCTGCACGATCGCGGACATATCTACACAATTGCACAGCACAAAAATTACAACTCTCCAATTTAGCCTATGTGATCACAGACCTTCTCACGTAATCACGTAAAAGGAAACCAGACAGTACAGCAGAAAAACATTAGCAAAAATCCAAGTTCAAAATTCGATCTGTTAGGCATCTGAAACTCACCCGAGGCCCCAAAGACCTCAACTAAATACACCAACAAGTCCTAAAATATCGTACGAACTTAGTCGAAGCCTCAAATTACATCAAACAGTGCCAAATACACAAATCACACTCCAATTCAAGCCTAATGAAAATTAACAAATTCCAACTTCTACATTTGATGCCGAAACCTATCAATTCAAATCTGATTGACCACAACTTGTTTTTTATTTTAACTCGTGCCTCGATTGTCAATCCTTTTACTCTATTTCTTGGAAAGAAATCTATTGTGCTTAAATTCTTCATTTTTAATGAACTTAAAGTTGTGATTTCTAGAATATTATATATGTTGATATTTATGATGGCAATCCATGAAAGGATAGAAATGAAGGTGTGGAATATGAAATTGTGATTTCACACATGGTGGTGATTGTGCTCGAAATTGTAATTGAAATTGTGATTGTAGTTGATGAGTCTAATGAGATGGCCTAGCCGACCGGGTCGTGATTGGACTCTGTGCTAAAGGTACGATGGTATTGGTATTGAGAGTTATGGTGGTTGATGTCTCTAATGAGATGGCCTAGTCGATCGGGTCATGATCAGACTACGTGCTAAAAGTACAGTGGTATTGGTATTGTGAATATTTGTATTGTGAACATTGGTATTATGAACGGTGATATTGTGAACAGTGGTATGCCGGTTCTAAAGGTCTCCCAACCAAAAATAATATTATCTTTGTATTTTGGAAATTAACATGTTTTAACTTTGAAATTAGATATCATTGATTGTTGTTTCAATGGTTTTCCCTTTTATACCAGCATTCTATTTTGAAAGAGGACAGTTAGCTTTACATACTAGTACAATTCCAAATGTACTAACATCCCTTTTGTCGGGGGCGCTGCATCTTCAATCGATGCAAGTGGTTCATCAACGGGCAGCTTTGGTCCTCGTTAGCAGTCACTCTCTATTTAGCAAGTTTTGGTGAGCCCTACTCTATTCTGCGCCTGATGTCATTTGAGTTGTATGTTGTCCTTTTGGATATAGCCGTGGCCTTGTTGCCAGCACTTTCATATTACTCTTCTATTGTACTTCAAGGCTCCATAGATAGGTTGTGGTTGTTGTTTGATTTTGGGAATTGAACTAGAAATTTTGGTATTTGGCAAACATGTTTTTCATTTAATGAATGAGTTTGGGTAAGATGAAATCTAACAGGCTTGCACGGCCGGGTTCACTTAGTTGAGAGCCGGTCGCTATAGATTGTGTACTTGGTATTAGAGCCTAAGGTTTTAAAGTATCCTATGATGTCCTGGAGCCATGTCTAGTAGAGTACTTCTTATCGGTGTGTTGTCGACCACATCTATAATGAGGAGGCTACTTGGACAATTAGGAATTTCACCCTTCTTTGGTATTCCAGATCATGCGGTAAAGCTCAAAATAGGAAGCTAAATTCCTCATCATGTCTCATTTTCCATATGAGTAACCCACGGGTTGGAGGCAACCAAGAGGAAATGAAAGAACCAGTTACTAGGGGAAGTATCATTGTTCGTATTAATGTCACTGCGCCACCAGATTATGTGGTGAGAGAACCTAATATATGAAAGAGGATTATTGGCATCAATAAGCCGCAATGTTTGATATGAAAGAAGAGCCACTCGGGTTTATGTTGGATGATTCTTGAAATATGTTATGGTTGTGGAAAGAGGTGGAACAAGAAGAACAAAAGCCCTTTATGTTGGATACACCGATCCCGGTCTTCCCGATATGCGGGCGAGAACATTTTGCGTCATGTTGTGATTATGCTTAGAAGCGTGTTAGGGGTGGTAGATTTGGGCAATTCCAAAAGTCCATACAATGAGCTATTGCAGAGATTGTTAATCCCATCATGTGGTCCTGGAGGAAGGATAGGGGGAATGTTTATGACATATGCAAAAAGAGTAAATATCATGTCAGTGGGTCGAGTCAGTTTAGTGGACCTCATCCATGTTGCGTGAAGTATAGGAGATGTCATTCAGGGGTATGTCACCATAGTACCAATGTATGTTACGGATGTGGAGTCAAGGGGAATCCGTTAAGGCACTGCCCCATCAATATAAAGTATTCAAGTAAGTCACTCCTTAGTACATCATTATGAACACGCATAATGTTTCCTTGTTGTATATGTACATCCATATTGAAGAGCCTTCATAAACACGGTCTTAACAAGTTGTTGAATCACAAGACATTGCATGTACTTACTTTCTAAATGAGACGCATTATTCATGAAGCCACTCTATCACAAATTCTCTTATTTACATACTTGTGAGGAATTGAGTTCTATAATAATTTCCTTGGAATGAGTTATAACCCGAGGGTAATACTTCCCATTGCTTCCTTAAATTATCAACGGAGGACTATACATGATGAATTTCATACAAGAATCTTTTGATTCAAATGGATAATATCTGCTCACTTATGCTTATTCATGCACCGTCATAAAGTTTACCTATGTGGTATCAAATCTAATGTACAGAAGCCTAGTGTTGAGATCCTTCTTGAACCACTCTTTTTCTCTCTGGTGTATGTGGATCCTATGGTTTGAACAATCACTTCACTCCTTTGTGTATATTATCGTGAATCCTTTTCACTGTCTTGTAACATTAGAGCATATGTGTAAATGTCAATTGATAGGGGTCACTTGTCCGTATAAACGTTTCCGGAAAATTTGAGATTTTTACAAATTCGTCACAGGAAGATCCCTTTGTTTGCCCATCTCGGTATGACTTTCATGTCANAAATTTGAGATTTTCACAAATTCGTCACAGGAAGATCCCTTTGTTTTCCCATCTCGGTATGACTTTCATGTCAACTTAGATCATGCCTCAGTAAGTAACTCACTTTGTTCCTAGTATTGCAGTTGCCCATGAAGTGGCCTGGTATTGTAGCTTGAGAGCTATTACGGAAAAAACATGTCTAACTCATAGCAAAGTGTTCATTCTCTCTAACCAATACATGATTTCATCCCAACATTATGATGTCCTAGCTACATGGTTTCACTTGTGTGTGGTTGAAAGTTAAGCAGCCTTACCGCGACTTTTCCCTCCCCACTTCAGGTATATGTTTCGGATTCTGGCACATATGATCAGTATATTGATTTGAAAGACAAGTTTGTCGTATCTCTACTCCTCTCGTATAGGATCAACTATCATGAAGGGTTAAGCTGCCAGAATGATAATAACCTCCTTTTCAACCTCGTGGGCTTGTGGCATAGATGCTTTGTGTTGAATACTGTTAAGAGCATAATGCAACTATATATATTTTGAAACCCATATCACATTCAAGGTGGCAGAGTATTCTCATTTCGAGATAAACTGATTTTCTCTACATTCCAATGGGCGACTGGGATCACGTACTTGGCTATTTCTCATTGAGGCCTACTGTTGCCAAACAAGGCATATATGGAATGCAATAATTGTTGATGTCCTTTTCATGACTCTTAGTCTTCCAA
>AWOL01S0025720.1:49104-76534 GCA_000715115.1 Nicotiana otophora | reverse complement strand
AACTGAAAACTCCTCTATTTATAGAAGAAAGGAAGCAGCTGCGAGGCTTTTCAGGAAGCAGCTGCAAGGCTTTTCTTTAGCTGCTTGTAAGCTGTCTGCATGAGCTGCTTGCAACCTGCCTGTTTAATAAGAAGCTGCTGCAAATCATTTCATTGAGCTGCTTGCAACCTGCCTGCATCAGCTGCTTGTAGATAAACTTCAACAGAGTACTAAATGGATAATCTTTTTCAGGAAGATTATCTATAGCGGAGTAATAAATGAACACCCACAATATAATTATTTTCATAACAGATTTATAATTTTTCAAGTAATTATGCAAATAATTAATTTGACGATGTATAGACACTCGTCATCTCGCCTATACGTTGTTCACATGCATTTCACATAACAAATAGTTTAAGGGTTCTATTCCCTCAAGTCAAGGTTAACCACGACACTTATCTCGCTTTGCAAATTTCAATCAATTACTCGACCATAGCTTTTCCTTTTAAATTTGTCTCCAAAAGCTTCAAATCTATTCACAAACAATTCGATATACTCAATACGAATAATAGGAATTAATTCCATATGAATTTGCTAATTTTTCGGATAAAAATACGAAATTCATTTAAATATTCGACAGTAGGACCCATGTCTCAAATATCGAAAACACTTACGAAATCCGAACACCCATTTCGATACGAGTCCAACCATACAAAAATTATCCAATTCCGATGTCAAATGGATCTTCAAATCATAAATTTTTATTTTTGGAAAGTTTTACAAAAAATTCCAATTTGTTCCATCTAAATCCGAAATAAATGATGAATATAGACATGGATTTGTGAAATATAATCACTTTTGGTTATAGAACACTTACCCAATTCAAAGTCGTGAAAAATCGCTTTAGAATCGCCAAAATTCGAGACTCAAAACTTAAAAATGAGTAAAAATGGCTAAAATCCGATTTTATGTGTTCTGTCCAGCATTTTCGCTTCTGCAGAAATTGACCACATGTGCGGTTTTTGCTTCTGCGGAAAATTGACCGCAGGTGCAATTACACCAGAAGGCCAAAATTTCAGATTTTTCGTTAAGTCCAAATTTTGATATGTTAACCATCCGGAATCAACCCTAGCCCTCAGGGCTTCAAACCAAACATGCACCCAAGTCCAAAAATATCATAGGAACTTGCTCGTGCGATCAAATCGCCAAAATAATGCCTAGAACTACAAATCGGACACCAAATCAATGGAAATTTTCGAGAAAACTTAAAATTATATTTTCACAACCGGATGTCCGAATCACGTTAAATCAAATCCGTTTCTCACCAACTTCGGCAGACAAGTCATAAATATTATAATGGACCTATACCGGGATCCGGAACCAAAATACGGACCCGGTGTCAATAAATCTAACATCAGTAAATTCTTAAAAATTATTAAGCTTTCAAACTTTTAATTTTTCATCAAAATTCCATATCTCGGGTTAGGGACCTCAGAATTCGATTCCGGGCATACACCCAAGTCCCAAATCACGATACGGACCTAACGGAACTGTCAAAACACTAATCCGGGTCTGGTTACTCAAAATATTGACCAAAGTCAACTCAATTGAGTTTTAAGGCTCTATTTCACATTTTAATCCATTTTTCACATAAAAACTTTTCGAAAAATTTTACGGACTGCGCACGCAAGTCGAGGAATGATAATTAGTGATTTTCGAGGTTTTAGAACACAGAATTACTTATTAAATTTAAAGATGATATTTTGGGTCATCACACACATGTTGCGGCCATAAAAGTCGAGACCAGGAAGTCGGACCTATTCAAGGTAAGACAAAAGGATAACAAGATGCTAAGAGAATTTGTATCTCGTTTCCAAATGGAATGAATGAATCTGCCACTAGTCACAGACGATTGGACTGTTCAAGATTTCACCCAAGGTCTAAATGAACGAAGCTCGATGGCTTCACGGCAGTCGAAGCATAACCCGATCGAGTACTCAGCTATTATTTGGGCCGATGTTCACAATCGATATCAGTCCAAAATAAGAGTCGAAGATAACCAGTTGGGCTCTGGGTCCGTTATTCAAAAGGCTACCAATCGAGAACATAGGTCGATCAGAGACCGATACCGGTCGTATAGTGGAAATCCTATAAGCTCGGTGTGATAAACGGCTAAAATGATACTACTGCTAAGGTACGACCCCTCCCCCCCTCGTTCAATTATATTTCGAAACTAACCATTGTAGGTGTTCGAACAAAGACAGGGATGGACTATTCAACTCGAAGCCTTTAGGCTAGAGAGCACGCGTTGCACTCTTTTTCCCCTTAGACCCGTTTTGTCCCAAATGGGTTTTTCAGCAAGGATTTTTAATGAGGCAACCATTGATCCTGCTAACTTGGAACAATTCAACAGTATCTGAGGCCTCCTTATAATCAACCTCGAATACTGGGGGGCATTGTCATTAAACATATCAACTATGATTATCAAGTTCTAGGCAAAGGAAGTTAATTCATTATTTCATGGCAACAAAGTCTCAACAAGAAATATTGTAAGGGCCAAATGGTCAAACGAGCCATGCCCATGTAGTTGGCCCGAGCCCTGACACAAAACATGAACATATATATAATGACTTACAAAGAAAAAATTTCTTCTTTACCAATATCTTATATCCAAGAAAAAATCCTCTATTTCGAGATCTATTATGCAAACAAGCTTAAGGGGCGACCATTACCCCATAAATCGGGGACTGCCAACCAAAAAATCAACGAGTTCGAGCAACACTCACTCGACCATTAAGCCTACGGACTACATTACTTCGAGTTTGAATCACTCACTCGACTAATAAGCCTACGGGCTATATCACTTCAGGTTCAAGCAAGCACTCACTCAACTACTAAGCCTACGGGCTACTATTATTTCGCGTTTGAGCACTCATTCACTCGACCATTAAGCCTACGAGCTATATTACTTCGAGTTCGAATCACTCACTCGACTAATAAGCCTAAGGGCTACATCGCTTCGAGTTCGACCAAGTACTCACTCGACTACTAAGCCTACGAGCTACCATTATTTCGAGTTCGAGCAATCACTCACTCGACCATTAAGCCTACGGGCTACATTACTTCGAGTTCGAATCACTCACTCGACTAATAAGCCTACGGGCTACATTACTTCGAGTTTGAGCAAGCACTCACTCGACTACTAAGCCTATGGGCTACTCTTACTTCGAGTTCGAGCAAGCACTTAGTCGACCATTAAGCCTAAGGGCTACATTACTTCGAGTTCGAATCACTCACTCGACTAATAAGCCTACGGGCTACATCACTTCGAGTTCGAGCAATCACTCACTCGACCACTAAGCTTACGGGCTACATTACTTCGAGTTATAAGCCTATGGTCTACATCACTTCGAGTTCGAGCAAGCACTCACTCGACTACTAAGCCTACGGGCTACTATTATTTCGAGTTTGAGCAATTACTCACTCGACCATTAAGCCTACATGCTACATTACTTCGAGTTCGAATCACTCACTCGACTAATAAGCCTAGGGCTACATCACTTCGAATTCGAGCAAGCACTCACTCGACTACTAAGCCTACATGATACTCTTACTTCGAGTTCAAGCAAGTACTCACTCGACCATTAAGCCTACGGGCTGCATTACTTCGAGTTCGAATCACTCACTCAACCATTAAGCTTACGGGATACCTTACTTCGAGTTCGAGCAATCACTCACTCGACTATTAAGCCTACGGGCTACATCACTTCGAGTTCGAGCAATCACTCACTCGATTGTTAAGCCTACGGGCTACCTTACTTCGAGTTCGATCAATCACTCACTCAACTATTAAGCCTACGAGCTACATCACTTCGAGTTCGAGCAATCACTCACTCGATTGTTAAGCCTACGGGCTACCTTTCTTTGAGTTCGAGCAATCACTCACTCAACTATCAAGCCTACGGGCTATATTTCTTCGAGTTCGAGCAAAGCACTCACTAGACCTCTAAGCCTACGGGCTATATTACTTTCAGTTCGAGCAATCACTCACTCGATTGTTAAGCCTACGGGCTACCTTTCTTTGAGTTCGAGCAATCACTCACTCAACTATCAAGCCTACGGGCTATATTTCTTCGAGTTCGAGCAAAGCACTCACTAGACCTCTAAGCCTACGGGCTATATTACTTTCAGTTCGAGCAATCACTCACTCGACCACTAAGCCTACGGGCTATATTACTTCGAGCTTGAGCAATCACTCACTCAATTACTAAGCTTACGAGCTATCTTATTTCGAGTTTGAGCAAGCACTCACTCGGTTATGAAGGCTACAGGGTCCGAATTCGATCAAATTGCCTAAAGCCTTATGAAAACCTTCATAAGGCATGAATGAAATGAAATCTTCACAAGGCAGAGAATAAAACAGAGGCAGGTTGGGAAAAGAAAAGATCTTTATATATATATATACAAGAATGTTTACAACGTCCGAACAAGACCCTACATAAACAATCAAAATGGAAACTAAGGGCTAAGTTTCTTGGTTATCTCCGGGGGCGGTCTCTTCTCCATCAGGCTCCTCCCCATTCTCGGACCCACTTTTGCTCCCATCATCATCATCATTGGAAGCCAAGGCTTCAACATCAGCTTCGAGCTTTTTAGCCCTTTTTATCTCTTCGGTGAGATCGAAATCTCGAGCATCGATCTCCTCGTGAGTTTCCCTCCGAGATCGACAATTAGCAAGTTCAGCAACCCAATGTGCTCGAGTGTTATCAGTCTTGACTGTCTCTCTTGCTTGTACTTGAGAAGCTTCAACATCGTCCTGATAGACGGCCACAAATGCATCTGCATTGGCCTTTGCTTTTTCAGCGTCAGATTTTGCATTGGCAAGTTCGGAGGCCAACCAAGCCTCGAGCTCCTCTATTTTTCTTGCTTGAGCCGAGCTCTTCTCTTTCATGCTTTGAAGTTGGTTTTCGGCCGACGATAATTGGGCTCGAGCAGTTTCGTTTTCTGTGGCAAGACGGCCCATGCGATCTTTCCATCCCAAGGTCTCCGCCCTTATCATATCGACCTCCTCACAAAGCTTCCCAATCACCTCAAGCTTCTTCTGCAGCTATGAGATCGAAATATTATCCACCGTTCCAGAATCGAGCCCATGAGTTTTTAAGATTACCATTACCTGCTCGGTCAGGTCGATCTGGTCTTGTTGAGCCTTGGCCAATTCAGCTCGGAGGTCCTTGATTTCTTCTTCCCTTTGTCCGAAGAGGAGTCTAAGGGCGTTCCTCTCCTCCGTAACCCGTCGGAGGTCAGCCTCGTACCGACGCATCTCAGCTCGAGTCCGAGAACATGCTTCTTGTTGAACCGCTGCGGCCTACGAAGAAAGAAGAAAAGAAGTTAGAAAGGAATAGCAAACGACTATGAGCTCGATCTTGATCGGACTTGGTATTGGTCGGTATTAGTCGGTTTCTAGTTTTAGAGCTCGATGCGGGTTTGAGATCGATGCCGACTCGAGGTCCGATATTGACTTGGGCTCGGTATTGGTTGGCTTATGGCTCTTAAACTCGATTTCGTTGCTTCTGAATATGGTTCGATTTGGACTCGAGCTCGATAATGGCATCGAGCTCGGTATTTAATCTGACTCCGAAACTCAAAGCTTGTTCGTGCCATCTTCAAATCTCACCTAGATATTATGAAGATGCTCTTCGGTCCATCTTTGCCAATCGTATGAAGGATGAAAACGGTTTTTGACGTATACACAATAGTAATCCAAATACTAAAATTGACATTAATAATTATCAAATAATTGATAAAATTGAGAAAAGAAAGGCCTAAACAACTTATTTTATGGCTTCGTTTTCCTCTATATACAACCATTGCTAGTCACCATAAAACCAATATTCGATCCCAAAAGAAAGAGAAGAATCTAAACTTTTTTTCCCTTTAATCGAGATATATAAGACATGAATATTGTTGTCACGACCCAAAATCCATTATAGGCCGTGATGGTGCCTAACGCCGTCGTCAGGCAAGCCAACGGTGATTGATCAATTTATTTACTCATTTTATTACTTTCGAAATCATAAATTTTAATAAGAAAGGAAATTTACACTTTTAAATCAGCGGGAATGTACAAAATTTGTAGTTTGTAAGAGAAATGAAAGGCGATGATAATATACAGAACCGTAAGCATCAACTAGTATATCCCAAAATCCGGTGTCACAAGTGCATGACCATTTACTAAGGAATACAATAATAATACAACATCTGTCTAGAATGTAAATGAGACAGGATAAAATAAATAGTACGATGGAGACTCTGTGGACTGCAGTGCATAGCCTGGAATGCAGTTCGCATAAAGTCTCCTCAACAGCTACGCCTATGCGTCAAAATGATCACCAAATGAACATGTCAGATCCTGCACATTTAGTGAAAAAGTGGAGCATGAGTACGTAAATCAACGCATACCCAGTAAGTATCTAGCCTAATCCCGGAGAATTAGTGACGAGGGGTCGACATTGACACTTACTAGTGGTCGAATAAATCAATATAGTAAATCATAAACAGATAAGACGTACAACAGTAGTAGGGAGGTAAATCTGTAACTAACACAATCTTCTAATAATTTATTTAAATGATATCAATCTCTCATCTCGTATTCTATCTCAACACCTCAAAAAATATCCAGTGCCAATATTAAATGAATAAGACATACCATATTAAAATTCAAGGCATCAGTGGAAGGAAAAATCTCGTGAATATTCGGACAGCTAGTGATATAACACACGATTATGCCGAGGTCGTACGGCGAGATCTCAGAAGGAATATAATACTACCGAGGAAAACGACCCGATCCCATCATTACGTGTACACTGCCGAGGGTCGAGCGGCACAAACCATAGATGAGTCTATTATACTGTCGAGGCGAACAACCTGCTCCCATGAGCGTGTGGTACATAATCATGTCGAGGCGTTCGGCCCAATCTACAAGAAAGGAAAGGAATTATCGAATTACGAGACACGAGATTACGATACAGTATATGAACACAAGGTGAGTATAACCTTTACCATTTCTCAAACAACTTGCCAACAAGTACGGACTCTCGTCACCTCGTGCGTACGTAGCACCCACAACTAATAGCAATAACAATCACATCACCTAGGGGTAGTTTCCCCCTGACAAGGTTAGACATGAGACTTAACTCTCTCTGAAGTTCCATAACCGGCTCCAACACCACTCTAACACCTCAAACCGAATGCCCATCGATCCAAACTAGTCAAACAATCATGAAAAACCAATGAAAATATACTCCAACATCATAATTAATTTATTTATAACAATTTCCAACTCCGCTCGAAAAGTAAATAAAGTCAACCCTCGAGCTCACGTACACGGATTCTGAACATTTTAGAAGATAAATTTTACTCATAACACCACGAGCTCAAATATATAATTTATTCCTAATTCCATGTCCAATTTTGTGGTAAAGGTCCAAAATACCAAATTCTAGGTCTTCTTCAAAATTACACAATTTCCACCAATTTTCATGTTCAAATCCATATATAATTCATGTATTTAACTCATAATGTGAAGAAATCACTTACCTAGTGATGGGTGATGAAGAAGCTCCCACAAAATCGCCCCAAGCTCGGCTCCCATGGAAGATTTGAGATAAAATGAGCCAAAACCCGGTTTTGCAAACTTATACACTACCCAGGCGACCTTCATCGCGAACGCGTTACTACCCTCACGTTCGTGAAGATCAACAAACTCAGGCGTAGAAATTCTTCTTCGCAAACGCGGCAAGTCCCTCGCGTTCGCGAAGCACAATCTGCTTCAGCCCCCTAGTTCCTTTACGCAAACGCGAGACAGGGCCCGCGAACGGGAAGCTTTGCCAGCTTGCCCTTCGCGAACGAGTCTGCCCAATCGTGAATGCATAGTACAAAAGGGCCCAGTTTAAAATTCCTTCTTCGCATTCGCTAAGAACAACAACAGCACTAGCAAACCAGCAACAACAACTTAGCCAAACTTGGTCTGAAATCACCCTGAAACACACCCGAGGCCCCGGGGACCCCGTCCAATCACACCAACCAGTCCCAATACATGAAATGAACCTTCTCGAGGCCTCAAATCACACCAAAAAATTAAAACTTTGAATCGACGATCAAAATCCTTCTTTAAACTTTCAAACTTCCAAACTTCGACGAACGTGTCTGAATCATATCAAAACAGTCTGGAATGAGGCCAAACTTTGCGTGCAAGTCATAAATCATAATACGAACCTTTTCCAAGGCTCGTAACCCCAAACAGACATCGATAACATCTAAATACACTTCAAACCAAACTTATGAAATTCTTAAGCCTTCAAAATGCCAACCTTCCATAATAAGCGTTGAAATGCTTTCGGACCACTCGTTACTCAACTCGAACATACGCACAAGTTCGAAATCACCATACGAACCTATTGGAACCCTCAAATCCCTATTTTGAGGTTGTTTACTTAAAAGTCAAACCTTAGTTAATTCTTCCAACTTAAAGCTTCTAAAATTAGCATTTTCTTTCCAAGTCAACTCTGAACTTTATGAAGTTTAATTCGAACCACATGTACAAGTCATGATACCCGAAGTGAAGTTACTCAAGGCCTCAAACCGCTGAACGATGTGTTAGAGCTCAAAACGACCGGTCGGGTCGTTATATTCTCCCCCACTTAAACATATGTTCGTCCTCAAACGTACTAAAGACTGCTCCAGAGTTGTCCAAAATCACTGTTTAACACCTCGTGCACTTACCCGTGCCACCACAACCCAGTTGAGCATATTAGCTCGAGCCAGACTGAAGATCCTCCCTATAACCTTAGCTAACAAGCTTTAGAACCAAATTCTAACATCTAGAATTTTTCACGGGACCTGATTCTAACATACAAACACCACATCAATCACCAGACACAGTACCCAGCATGACCATGCTCCTCCGCTGAAATCACACCATGCACCACATAAGTCGCTTGACCATAATAACATCCTCCGGCCATAATTGTTGTAATTCCATGAACCCGGTGCCCGCAATACACCTCATCACACATATAAGCCCTGATCCAACTCTCGCAATACTGCCACGATGGAAGAGTTGTGTAAAAACTAATAACCACCTGTCGAATCAACAAATCATGGAGTCTCTCCTCCTGACAAGAACCATTACCTCATTCTAAACTGAATAATGATATTTGCTCTTTAATATACCCTACATAACTCCGATCGCACTGATCCCAGGCCCAATAACCTCGTCTCACTTAGTAAAAGCTGCTCAGGCAATAAGCCATCTCAAACATTGCCCAGGATTTCATATGACGCCATCAATGTGCCAACAAGCTACAACTTGAATATGACACATAAGGAAGAACGAACTCTGGAAAAGAACTACCCAGCCCACGTGACGAAGAAAATGGCCGAACAAATGCTATTAACCTTTCTCAGAGAATGAGGAACAAAATACACAAGAATAGATATAGGGAACTGTACTTAAAATCTCACTGTTGCGGTGTGCAACTTGATCCACACATGATACCGTTGCGGCGTGCAACCCGATCCAAATAACATACCCGTGGCGGCGAGCCACCCGATCTACACATAACAATCTATAAGGAAACACCTACCAAGCCAGAATGCTCATACCCACGAAATGCCCAAACATCTACCACAAGCACGCCAAGTGCATAATACAATCCCTGAGGAGACGGATAGCGCCATACGCTACAAAACCCAAGCACGACTAAGGTGCAATAAATGACCTGTATCTCGAGAGCAATCTTGCTCATATAACACCACAAACCACATGGGATCACAACACATGTGTGAATAATCAAGATGCCTCACAACCCACCTGGCACAATAGAGTGTTACATGGAATAGCTGACGACGGGAATAACATCCAATGCCCGAAAACTCCTCTGTAAGCAATGTTATGCCAAATGAACGCGTTCGACCTGATGTAGAGCACACATTAACATTAGACCCATCAACGGACCTCAAGCTGATTCTGATTAGGCCATACTGGGCCAATAACCCTTCGAGGATCCACAATGGCCCAATTCATGACACACACGAGCAGTCGTCCTAATCCGAAACAAACTCCCACAGCTTACAACCAAAGGAATAGAGCACCTTCCAGGCATGAACTCTCACATTAACGATAGTACCAAAAATATCCATACTTGGGTTTAATCTTTAACAATCAAGTGACTAACATGTCACACTAATACAAATCTCCCCATGGGGTACGCTCCCACGACCTTCCGCACCAGGTAGCAAAGTCTGCACATCAATACCACCAACCGTACTAATTCTGTAAAGCAAATCAAGAATCCGCAAATCAATACACAAAGCCTCTTACACAGAACACTGTTCTCAGGTGACATTAAAGAAAATGATAGCTTACTCTGAACATCTGAATTCTTCCCTGCTCATCCGAGCTCGTGACCTTCCTGTCAACACCGAACTGCAACCTTGATCTTCTACTCTTAATTCCCATGCCGCTCACTGCACCTATCATGATGCTACGCGAGAGTATCAGAATTCATCATAGCCCCTGAATTACTCGTGGAATAAGCACTCCATTGGCTATAAACTTTTCACTCAACTCATTTTAGAAGAACCATTACAACACGTAGTTGAATTCCCATAACCGCAGAAAATACAAACCTCAGGTCGTGGCCTAAACCACCATAACTCTTCCGAGATGCATCTACACATAACATGCCATTATAATCAAATACCTCCAACTTAATCAAATTACGGTGGCTCTCAAGCCCGCGTGTACAACCATGAATCGCCTATATTGCTTAACATACCGACGGAGCTGATCATTGCCACAATCACGTTGATTCAAACCATTACTAACCGACCCAATTTCTTCTAATTTACTCTTGACTTGCCTTAGAAATAATAATAATAATAGCTCCATTCAAAAATATAATGAACTCGATCAACACTTATCCCGAGTGACCCGAATCACGAGACCACATCATCTCAATATCCATGAACTATCTCATACCCTCCTTATGCACACAATAACATCTCCAACTGGTAAACCCTTTCTGAAAGATCTTCTACAAATCCAAAATAGTTTCTTCCATTCTCCAATAATGCCCCGCAGATCCGATGATAACATAGAAATTTCCCCAAGTATTCCTCACATTCTGCTACAAAATCCTGGTCTTCCGTTACATAATGGACCCTAAAATCCTTAGACATTGTACCTTAAATTCTTGAACCCACTAGGACTAGGACCATTATTGAGAGTCACCCACTCTTACCTGGTCGCGAATATAACCAAACTCTAACGCTCTGCTAGCACATGAACACCCTCTCAAAGAAGCAACCAGATAAACTCTTTTCCTTGTACATCACATCCACAAGAAGCATAAACTCTCAGTCTTCCCAAAACCTGCACCTGAATCGATAAGGCAAAATATAACACATATTTATCAAGTTCTTTGCTCGAATTACCCCTGATGTTTTCTTTTCTTGGTCATAATTGATCCACTAATGCACCGATAATCAGAAACCGCACAAGCTGACAACCAAGCGATCCAATAGTAGACGGTGGGCTCCCCCACTTAGCTTTAAGCTACCATCACATAATGCAGAACCCACAAGATTCCCCGTTCTCAATTTACCATGATCTCACACGGTCAACCCGCCAAATTTCTTGTAGTCTCTTGCTAAGCTTTTCCTGAACATTCCGAATTATCAGCCATAATCGCATATTCGACCTTCTGTCGGGTAGTAAGTAGAACTCTTCGTAGAAAATTCATCAAAATCACGCAACCGCTAACCTGCTCATAGGAGATAACCCACCTGTGGAATTTCATACTGACATCTTCCAATGACGTTGCATTGGGTACAACCACCACGAAAATAGTAAACCCTCCTGAGCCCATGCTCGTCCACCAGTTGTAAGAGTCTGTCCATTCCATATTGACATCAACTGAAAGTCCGACCATACGTTCCAAACTCAAAGTCATGCTGCATCCAAAACGATAATCAAGTTTTCAAACCCCTCTTCATTTCAGGCAAACTCCTCTTTGCCATATTCAACCTTCCTCCGTGTAGTAGCCTCCATTCCCAATTAAAATTGAACCTAATCACTGTCCACCATGATTCCCAAATTACTCTAAACTTTTTTCAAGGCATGTGGCTTTCCTACCACAAAATTCATATGCTACTCTGCCACTCCCACTTCGGTTAAACCACCTCCTTTAAGCAACTTCTCGACCTCTGCTTTCATACTTGACTTGCTAGCAATTCCACCACTACGAGACACCACCCACCATGTCCTTCCTCATCCTTCGCTTCCCAATAGCTGCCTCAAATCAAAATCCATCTATGTAGTACCTGAACTGATAAATTGATACCGACTCTAAGCCTCCTCGAAAATCATCTTTCTCGAGCCATCAGCAATAGAAACACCGATTCGATTCAGAAACTGCTACACACCGCCATTTCTGATAACCTCTCCTCAGGCACCATTTCACAACACCCTGCCCCGAAGGCAAATCAAGAAGACCCTAACACCGGCGAGCCTTAATGCTTTCAACAAGGACGACGACACCACATCACAATTGAGAATTCCACCACGCCCGAAAATATCAAGTCTCGTTACTCCATCAACCCAAGCCTGAACACCCATAGACCGATTGCCCTTCTTCTGCCGGAATTAAATGTCGAACCTCTAAACCATGAACTGAGAAATCCTCCTTTCGAGTCATTCATTGTCGTGATCCATAAATAAACACCCTACCATCACACCAACACTATGCGATAACAACGCATGAACATCATAATAATTTGTGCATAGCCTCGAAACCATAGGAAATATAGATACTGAGCTGAAATAACAGAACATCCTTCTGCAAGGCGACGATAATAGCTTGCCCGAATACGTAGGGAAAAACATTCTGCACCACATATGCAGTACCATTAGAATTCCTCGATGCCCAATTGATAACAAGCACCCCACGTCGCATAAGATTGAGTAGGAAGGAAATAAAGGCACAAGCCTCAAAGGAATCAAATAGCACGATGAGTAAATCAAGAAGGGAAGTTCTCCTAACAGCCATGTAGCCTCTCGAAGATAAGTACATACGTCTCTGTACCGATCCGCAAGACTCTAGTAGACTTGCTCATGACTCGTAAGACCCAAGTGAACTTAGAGCTCTGATACCAAGTTATCACGACCCAAAATTCTTTATAGGTCATGATGGCGCCTAACGCTGCCGTCAGGCAAGCCAACGGTGATTGATCAATTTATTTACTCATTTTATTACTTTCGAAATTATGAATTTTAATAAGAAAGGAAATATACACTTTTAAATCCACGGAAATGTACAAAATTTGTAGTTTGTAAGAGAAATGAAAGGCGATGATAATATACATAACCGTAAGCATCATCTAGTATATCCCAAAACCCAGTGTCACAAGTTCATGGGCATTTACTAAGGAGTACAATAATAATTCAACATCTGCCTAGAATGTAAATAAGACAGGATAAAATAAATAGTACGATGAAGACTCTGTGGACTACGATGCGTAGCCTGGAATGTAGTTCACGTAAAGTCTCCTCAACAGCTGTGCCTACGCACATCAAATGAACCTGTCAGATCTTGCACATTTAGTTCATAAGTGCAGCAAAAGTACGTAAATCAACGCATACTCAGTAAGTATATAGCCTAACCCCGGAGAAGTAGTGACGAGGGGTCGACATTGACACTTACTAGTGGTCCAATAGATCACTATGGTAAATCATAAACAGATAAGAAGTGCAACAGTAGTAGTGAGGTAAATCTGTAACTAACACAATCTTCTAATTATTTCTTTAAATGATATCAATCTCTCATCTCGTATTCTATCTGAACACCTCAGAAAATATCCAGTGCCAAATATTAAATGAATAAGACATACCATATAAAAATGCAAGGCAACAGTGGAAGGAAAAATCTCGTGAATATTCGGACTGCTAGAGATGTAATGCATGATTATGTCGAGGTCGTACAAGCAGATCTCAGAAGGAATATAATACTGTCGAGGCGAACGACCCGATCCCATCATAACGTGTACACTGCCGAGGGTCTAGCGACACGAATCATAGATGTATCTATTATACTGCCGAGGCGAACGACCCGCTCCCATGAGAGTGTGGTACATAATCCTACCGAGGCGTTCAACCCGCTCCATAAGAAAGGAAAGGAATTATCGAATTACGAGACACGAGCTTATAGTACAGTATATGAATACAGAGTGAGTATAACCTTTATCGTTTCTCAAATAACTTGCCAACAACTCAAGGCAATAAGGCTCAACCATATATTTATTTATATATATATATATATATATATATATATATATATATATATATATATATATATATTTTTCCAAATCAAATTCATTTATAATTTCAATTAATGAAGCCAATAGAATGAGTTCAAATATTTCAAATATCACATGGTAAAGTCCTAAGTCTACCCGGACATAAACATGCTTTAGCTACGTACTGACTCTCGTCACCTCGTGCGTATGTAGCACCTACAACTAATAGCAATCATATCACCTAGGGGGTAGTTTCCCCCTCACAAGGTTAGACAAGAGACTTATCTCGCTCTGAAATTCCATAACCGGCTCCAACGTCGCTCTAACACCTCAAACCGAATGCCCATCAATCCAAACTAGTCAAACAATCATGAAAAATCAATAAAAATATACTCCAACATTATAATTAATTTATTTATAACAATTCTCAACTCCACTCGAAAAGTCAATAGTCAACCCTCGGGCCCACGTGCCCGGATTTCAAAACTTTTCGAAGATAAACTTTACCCATAACATCGCGAGCTCAAATATACAATTTATTCCTAATGCTATGTCCAATTTCGTGGTAAAGGTCCAAAATACCAAATTCTAGGTTTTCTTCAAAATCACATAATTTTCACAGATTTCCATGTTTAAATCCTGTATAATTCATATATTTAACTCATAATGTGAAGAAATCACTTACTTAGTGATAGGTGACGAAGAAGCTTCCACAAAATTGCCCCAAGCTCGGCTCCCATAGAAGATTTGAGATAAAATGAGTCAAACCCCTTTTTGCAAACTTATACACTGCCCAGACGACCGTCATCGTAAACGCGTCACTCCCCTCGTGTTTGCGAAGCTCAACAAACTCAGGCCCGAAAATTCTTCTTCGCGAACGCGGAAAGTCCCTCGCGTTCGCGAAGCACAATCTGCTTTAACCCCCCAGTTCCTCTACGCGAACGCGAGATAGGGCTCGCGAACGCGAAGCTTTGCTAGCTTGCCCTTCGCGAACGCGTCTGTCCAATCGCGAATGCATAGAACAAAAGGGCCCAGTCCAAAATTTCTTCTGCGCGAACGCGTGAGGCCCTTCGCTTTCGCGAAGAACAACACCAGCACCAGCAAACCAGCAACAACAACTCAGCCAAACTTGGTCTGAAACCACCCGGAAACATACCCGAGGCCCCCGGGACTCCGTCCAATCACACCAACCAATCCCAAAATATAAAACTAACCTGTTTGAGGCCTCAAATCACATCAAACAACATCAAAACTACGAATCGACGATCACAATCCTTCTTTAAACTTTCAAACTTCCAAACTTTGACGAACGCGTCTGAATCATATCAAAATATTCCGGAATGAGGCCAAACTTTGCGTGCAAGTCATAAATCACAATACGAACCTATTCCAAGGCTCGAAACTCCAAACAGACATTGATAATATCAAAATCTACTTCAAACCAAACTTATGAAACTCTTAAGCCTTTAAAATGTCAACCTTCCATAATAAGCGTCGAAATGCTTCCGGACTACCCGATACTCAATCCGAACATACGCCCAAGTCCAAAATCACCATACGAACCTATTTGAATCTTCAAATTCCGATTCCGAGGTCGTTTACTCAAAAGTCAAACCTTAGTCAATTCTTCCAACTTAAAGCTTCCGAAATTAGAATTTTCTTTTCAAGTCAACTCCGAACTTCCCGAAATTCAATTCCGACTACACGTATAAGTCATAATACCTGAAGTAAAGCTACTCAAGGCCTCAAACCGTTGAACGACATGCTAGAGCTCAAAACGACCGATCGGGTTGTTATAATCGTACAAAAACTTCGTATTCTTAATACACTTCTTAATTAGTGTTGTGTTGGTCGATGCGCATTCCCAAACTTTAAATTTCTTCTTCTTTGTTTTTTTTTCTTTTCATATTAGGTGTAGAGATCTACTGTGAAACTGCCTATTTACTCCGTCTGTATCATATTATCTGTCGTGTTTTTATTTTACGCGTCCTTTAGAAAATATTAATTAGGAAAGGGATTAAACTATTTTACCCTTATTTATATCTTAAGATAAAACCTCTCTTTATTGAATATTTATTCTATTTACGTATTATCTCCATCTTAAAGAAGAATTATTACTAAAGGTAAAAAAGGAAAAAAATAATCAATTTTATCGTGAACTTCTAAAATAATAAATACTCCCTCCGTCTCATATTAACAGTCATGATTACTAAAAATAATTATCTCGAATTATTTGTCATTTTAGAAGTTCAAGACAAAATTGATTATATTTTTCTTTTTTTACCCTTAGTAATAACTATCCTAGAAGATTACAAATACCTTAATTACAGATAATTTTATTCAAATACCAAGAAATCAACCTTGTTATATTAAATACTTTAATCATGTTTACACTAATGCAATTAATTCTGTAAATACCGAAAATCTTTATAAAGTCTATTCAAACCAAAATTCTGCTACAGTACATGATAATGAAAGAAAATTTTCAAATCACTTGTTTGAAAATATTTTGAAGGAAAGATGAATTTCATTTCATGCAATATCTGTTGGAAGAGTTAATTTTACTGATTTGTTAATTTTATCTTAGGTGTCTCTTCATATTTTCTACAAAGACAATCAATTACATTCACATTTAATATAAATATGGATAATGTCATTGATGGAGATGACACATAAATTGAAAAAATATTCAATGAAGAAAGATTAAATATTAAAACATGAATAAGGGTAAAGTAGTTAAAATCTCATCCTAATTAATTTTTCTTAAGGGGCGTGCACAAGAGAATCATGACACATAATATGAGATGGAGGAGTAATTTGAGACAACCATTTTTAATAACCACGACTAATAATATGAGACGGAGGGAGTATTAGACTAGCTATTTTTGGAGTCAGTTGGGATACAATAAGAAATTAGATTTTATTGATTTGCTATGTTCCTTCAAAATTATTAAATTTATCGTTTTTTCGCTTATACCTGATGATTTCGACATAATAAATATCATGTGTGACTCTTAGAATTTTAAAGGAGCTTTTGACAAAATCGAAATTAAGTGGGGCGTCAATGCAAAAATGTATTACTTCTACTCTTTTTTTTTTTTGATATACTTAAAACTTTTTAGTTTAATTTTTATCCTTTTTAGCTTTGTTGGTATGTTCTTATAGTCGTAGGATTGTCGACATGTTTAAAATCATAAATTACAATTAAGATACTTTTAATATATTGTAGAGCTCTTTTTTATTTTTTTTATTTTGTACCCAAGTAAACCACGTAAAGAATTTATGATGATAAAAATCAATTAAAACTTGAAAGTAAGATTTCTTTTTAGGATATTTACACAAATAATCGGTTGGATTCATTATTTACTTTTTCTAACCGACATATTGTGATGACCTAAAAGGTCATCTTATGTTTTAGAACTCGAATATGCGCTCTTAAGCCTTAAAAATCTCATTTTTACCCTTCTCGATTTGCGTGCACAGTCCGGGCAGGTTTTCGGAAAGCTTTTATGTTGAAAACTGATGAAAATAAGAAGTTTTGCCTTAAAAGTTAATTTTAGTTGACATCGATCAATATTTTTGGTTACGGGTCCGGATCCGTGCTTTGACGATTCCGGTAGTTCCGTATCGAATTATGGGACATGGGCGTATGCCCGGAATCGAATTCGGAGGTCCCTAGCTCAAGTTATGAATTTTTTATTAAAATTAAAAGTCTAAAAATTAATTGTTTTTAAGAATTGATTGATATTTGGCATTGTTAGTACCGGATCCGTATTTTGGTTTCGGAGCCCGGTATAGGTTCAATATGATATTTAAGACATGTCAGTGAAATTTGATGAGAAATGGAGTTGATTTGACATGATTCAGATATCCAGTTGAGAAATTAGAAGTTTTAAAGTGTTCTTAAGAATTTCATTTGATTTGGTGCTAAAGTTAGAATTCTAGGTGTTATTTTGGCGATTTGATCGTGCGAGCAAGTTCGTATGGTATTTTTGAACTTGGTGCATATTTGGTTTGGAGCCCCGAGAACTCGGGTGAGTTTCGGATAGGCCACGTGATGTTTTGGACTTGGGAAAAATCTAGTTTATGCAGATCCCGGTGTCTGTCATATCCTTCTTCGCGTTCGCGAAGGTCCTCTCGCGAATGCGAAGAGTAATCTGATGACGCTTAGACTTCTTCTTCGCGAACGTGAAGGCCTGGTCGCGAACGCGAAGTGATGGGGGATTTACCCTTCGCGAACGCGACCGGCTCAACGCAAACGCGAAGCATGTGGGGACCTGGGGGGTGTTTGGTCGTTCCTTCAGCGCGAACGCGAGACATTCCTCGCGAACGCAAAGGCCAAAGGGGAGTGATCATTGCTAACGCAAGCTGGGCATCGCGAACGCGACAGTGCTCTCGCGAACGCGATGAACACTGTCGCCCAACACTTAACAGAATCCAAAACTAAATTTTTGCCAAAAAACTTATTTTTCTTAAAAACCAAACGGTGATGGGCGATTTTTCAAGTTCCTTCCCCAAATTGTTGGTAAGTGATTCTAAACCATTTCCTTTCAATTACCCATTACATTTCTTGAATTTTCAACCTAAACTCTAGAGTTTTCATGGTAGAATTAAGGGTTAGTGTAGAAAATAGGGATTTTGGGAATTTGGAGATTTAGACCTCAATTTGAGATCGGATTCCAAAACTAATTACATATTTGGGCTCGGGGGTGAATGTGTAAAAGAATTTTAGTCCGAACCTCGGATTTTGACCAAGCAGGCCCGCGATCGATTTCTTTCGACTTTTTGGAGAAAAATTTGGGAAATTTAATTTATGTAATATAATTGAGTACTTTAGCAATATTTGATATTATTGAGTCATGTTTGAATAGATATGAGTGGTTTGGAGGTGAATTCCAAAGGAAAAGTTGTGATTGAGAATTAAGTGGCCTTCGAAGCGAGGTAAGTGTTGTGTCTAACCCTAACTTGAGGGAATTAGGTACCTTACATTACTTGCTAAGTGAAATTCATGTGAGCGGCGTATATGTGAGGTGACGAGTACTTATGCGCCGCCAATTTACCTGTTTTTCATGTTTCTCTGTTTTTCTTATATTGTTTAATTCCTATTCCAAATTGCTACGTGTTATACTACTGTTGTTCAATTTATCGTTCTTATCATGTTTACGAATTTTCTGGTGATAGTTGAGTTTTTATTTCAAAGTTGAGATTGATATTATGGAACCAAATGTTGAAGTAAGGTTTGTATTTGTTATTCTATCTCCCTGCTGTTATTTATGCATTACATTATGGTAAGAGAGAGTGTTAATGCACGAAGGGTGATGCCGTGCCATATTGTGAGTGTTAATGCACGAAGGTAATGTCGTGCCATATTGTTAGTGTTAATGCACGAAGGGTGATGTTGTGCCATATTGTGAGTGTTAATGTATGAAGGGTGATGCCATGCCATATTATAAGTGTTAATGCACGAAGGGTGATGCCGTGCCATGATATGAGAGTTAATGCACGAAGGGTGATGTCGTGCCGTTTCTATTAATTTTATGGTGAGATTGAGAGTAAAAGCACAAAGGGTGATGCCGTGCATGTTTCCTTACTGTATTCATTATTCCTGTTGATTCATGGTATATTGACTGCTCCGGTGATCATTCTGTTATAGTTCTTTATCTTGTATTTCCCTCAGTATGTTTCCCTCCCGACATTTCCTGTTTAGTTCTTCATTTCTGTTATTTGCATATATACTGTTAAATTGTACATGTTAATTTGTAGGTGCCTTGCCTTAGCCTCATCACTACTTCGTCGAGGTTAGGCTCGACACTTACCAGTACATGAGGTCGGTTGTACTGATACTGCACTCTATACTTTCTGTGTAGATTTTGATACCGACTCGGGTTGATCGAGATTTTGCTATTGGTCCGCTGTCTAGAGACTCAAGGTAGATCTATCGGCGTTCATAGACCTTGAAGTCTCCGTCTATCTTTTTTGTTCTACTGTTTCGTTCATTCAGACAGTTGTATTTCTTTCTGACTATTACTTGTAGCAAATTCTAGAATGCTCATAAATTATGACTCCAGATCCGGGTGGTAGTAATTAATATAGTTTTATGATATTCCGCACTTATTATATTTCATCGTAGTTAATTATTGTCATTTACTGAATGAGAATCGGGAATTGATTTAATGATTCTCTAATGCTGGCTTGCCTGGCAAGTGAAATATTAGGCGCCATCACGGTCCCGTCGGTGGAAAATTTTGGGTCGTGACAGTTGGTATCAGAGCACTAGGTTACATAGGTCTCACAAGTCACGAACAAGCTTAGTAGAGTCTGAAGGATCGGTACGGAGACATTTGTACTTATTTCTCAAAGGCTATGAAGTTTAGGAACAATATCACCTCTTTCATTCCTTATCGTGCGGCATTGATTTTTCTTGAAACCTATATCTCACATTCCTTTGTATCTACTCGTATATGATATTGCTCACTCGGTATCAGTTGTGCGTCGACGGTTCATGATGCCGCAGATGAACTACGAGGGAGCCAGAGATGCGCAAATATTGCCTCAACGTATGATTTCGACTAAAGATACGGACGTATAAAGAGATCACCCAGTAAATAATGTGGGGGTGCAACATACCTTGGCATCTGGTTGATTTATACGAGTTGTGAAGGTAATTATTGTAGACCATCAGATGTGGTGAACTATGACTTCGCGCCGAGTGGGGGAGTCCACTATCAATGAATGGATTGCGAGTCATGTGTTATATCAGTTTTGGCCTGAAATGTATATATGTGGTACTGAAAGGTTCTCGCAAAATTTACATGTGTTTAAGGCCTGAGATTTTGTAGAGGATAAGGTTGGGACTTGCGGTATGTCCACCTCCGTAATCATCCTATACTTCAGTACCAAAGGAGTTAGAGAAACAACTTTAAATTTACAGAAGATCTACTCAGCGTGGACGTCATGGTTGCAGATTTTAGGATGCTTCGGAGGAAGTACAGTGGTTGATGAGATTCTGGACTATGTGGTTTGTGCCAAGATTTGTTTGTATGGAGCTCTACTTTTGTGATCGTTGTGTATAAATAGGGGTAAGGGTTACCTATGAGAAGAATCGAAGAGTATGTTAAGAAATGGGTCAGCTCAACAGTGTCGAGACAGCATAACAAAAGAATAAATTGGCCTTGCGAGAGATAATTCTCCACAGGTGTTTGTGGCAAGCCTATGAAGAGGGCAGACCAGCCAATACAACACCGCCCACTTGGCTCGGTTCTCAAAAATGCTTTTGAAAGAGTTTGTTTCCCGGACTCTCCGTAATGTATGGCGCATAAGGTTTGAACGATTACGTCGAGTCACCATGACGGTATCATAATATGCCATCAGGTTCAATAAGTTAGCCCGTCGTATTCCTACTTTGCTTCCTACAGCCAGAGAGCGAGTCCACAAACTCATTAAAGGACTTATTATGATCGTAAAATTTTGTATGACTCGGGAGCTACAGGCTGATACTTCATTTCCACTAGTGGTAGAAATTGCCAAGATATTAGAACGTGTTCGGGGTGAGGAAAAAGGAAACTAAGGAGACCAAGATGTCTCGAGGTTCTGGGGGATTCAGTAGATTCTACTCTGCGAGTATAAATTATTATGGCGGGGCTCGGGTAGTCGGCCAGCCCAGTTCGCACATCGGATTAATCGAGGTGCTCCAGTAAGTTCTTTTAATGCACCACTGACATAAGTGTCCTATAATGGTTATTCTAGTTATCTGGCACAGACTCAGTATGAGCAGCCAAACCCGCCGATGGGTTGTTATGAATACGGCGATACTAGGCACATCATGAGAAAATTGTCCCAAACTTGGGAGAGGCATATTTCATCAAAGCACTCAGGCTACGTGTCCCATTGCAGTTACTACACCACCCACACGATCAGTTAAGGGTGGAGGACAAGCAGGTAGAAGGCGTCCTAGAGGTGGAGACCAAGCCGTTGTTATATTTATTTTATGGTAGGATGAAGGTCGCTACATCAGATGGTGTCGTTATAGGTACGACCTCGATTTACAATAAAGGAATAATTTCCTTAACTTGATTTGGTTCTGAGAATCAAGACGAGTCCTCATATTGTGCTCCACTTATGAGTGGGCTTCGTAATTCTATAATCTACTTATGTGTTTACTTTTGTTGGGAGGTTTTATGGAGATAACTACACCTATCATTCCATGATTTCGGTATGTTTTGATGTATTTCCGGATAATTTATTTATAAATTGTGAATTATATGCCCTACCGGTGTGGGGTTCATTACGTGTTGTGATTTTGTTTAACGAAAGTTATTTAAAAGGAGAAAATGAAAAGTTTTGATTGGCAAGATGTGCATATTACTTGTGATTCAGAACGGAGGCCGAGGTCCTCGTAGTTTAAAATAAATTGATATGTTTAAACCGGGTTATGAGCTGTGGTGGAAGTTATATAAGGACGAGATCCTTGTGAAAAAAAAATCTTGTTTTTAAATTCTCCCTTGTGAAATTTAATTTGTACGATAGTACTAATAGGGAGTCATACTTGCTAGGTTTATTTAAAAATATTTGTATGAAATTCTCTATGCATACTTTCCAAATTCGTGTTGTAATATTGAGTTGTAACCTACGAGATAGGTGCCCGCCCAGGTGGAGTTAAATGTGACTCGTTAATTCGGGTAAATAATTATGAGGTCTTCATGTCTCGCATCTCGTTATTAGTATTGTGAAGGTTTGAAATGAGATTTTTGTTAACATGAAGTTAATTGACGATTTTGTAATTCATTATAGACAACTATTAAGACCAGATTAACCCAGAAGGGTGCCCCATTTAGATGGTCAGACGAGTGTGAGTTGAGCTTTCAGAAGCTCAAGACCACTTTGACTACAACGCTAGTGTTGGTATTACCTACAGGTTCAGGATCGTATACGGTATATTGTGACGCCTCTCACATTGGGCTTGGTGTAGTATTAATGCAAGATGGCAAGGTAATTGCATATGCATCACGGTAATTGAAAGTTCACGATAAGAATTATCATGTTCATGACTTAAAACTGGCAGCCATTGTTCATGCGCTGAAGATTTGGAGGCATTACCTTTACGGTGTCTCGTGTGAGGTATTTATAGATCATCATTGCCTTCAGTACATGTTCAAACAGAAAGATCTTAATTTGAGGCAGAGAAGATGGTTGGAGTTGTTGAAAGACTATGATATCACCATTTTGTATCACCCCGGAAAGGCCAATGTGGTGGCCGATCTTTGAGTAGAAAGGCTGTGAGTATGGGCAGTCTTGCGTATATTCCGGTTGGTGAGAGGCCATTAGCTGCATATGTTTAGACTTTGGCTAACCAATTCGTGAGATTAGATGTTTCAGAACCCAGTCGAGATCTAGCTTGTACAGTGACTCGGTCTTCTTTATATGAGCGCATTAGAGAGAGGCAGTATGATGATCCTCGTTTACTTGTCCTTAAGGACACGGTGCGACACGGTGATGCCAAACAGGTTGCTGTGGGGAAAGATGAAGTTCTGCGAATGCAGGGTCGTATTTGTGTTCCTAATGTGGATGGTCTTCGTGAAGTAATTCTTGAGGAAGCACACAGTTCCAGGTATTCTATTCATCCAGGTATCGCCAAAATGTATCAAGATTTGCGGCAACATTATTGGTGGAGGAGAATGAAAAAGGATATAGTTGCATATGTAGCTCAGTGTCTGAATTGTCAGCAAGTTAAGTACGAGCATCAAAGACCTGGTAGGTTGCTTCAGAAGTTAGAAATTCCTGAATGGAAATGAGAGCGTATCACTATGAATTTTGTTGTTGGACTCCCACAGACTCAGAGAAAATTTGATGCAGTTTGGGGACATTGTGGACAGGTTGACCAAGTCAGCACATTTCATTCCAGTGGCAGCTACCTATTCTTCAGATTTGTTAGCTGAAATTTTCATTCGTGAGATTGTCCGCCTTCACGGGGTGCCCGTGTCTATTATTTCACATCGAGGTACACAGTTTACCTCGCACTTTTGGAGGGCAGTACAACGTGAGTTGGGTACGCGGGTTTAGTTGAGCATAGCATTCCATCCTCAGCCGGACGGGCAGTTCGAGCGTACTATTCAGATCTTGGAGTATATGCTCCGCTCCTGTGTTATTGACTTTGGAGGTTCTTGAGATCAGTTCTTGCCATTAGCGGAGTCTGCCTACAATAACAGCTACCAGTCGAGCATTCAGATGGCTCCATATGAGGCATTATATGGAAGGCGATGTCGTTCGCCAGTTGGCTAGTTCAAACCAGAAGAGGCTCGGTTATTGGGTACCGATTTGGTACAAGATGCCTTGGATAAGGTCAAAATTATTCAGGATCGACTTCGCACAGCTCAGTCCAGGCAAAAGAGTTATGCTGATCGTAAAGTTCGTGATATTGTATTCATGGTTGGAGAAAGAATATTGCTTCGGATATCGCCCATGAAGGGTGTTATGAGATTTGGGAAGAAGGGCAAGTTAGCCCTAGGTATATCGGGCCATTTGTGATCCTCGAGATAGTGGGGGAGGTAGCTTACAGACTTGTATTGCCTCCAGGGTTATCCTCAGTTCATCCGGTATTCCATGTGTCTATGCTCCGGAAATATCATGGTGACCCGTCCCATGTGTTAGATTTCAGCTCTGTCCAGTTGGACAAGGATTTGACTTACGAGGAGGAGCCGGTGGCCATTATAGACCGGCAGGTTCGTCAGTTGAGGTCAAAGAGTTACCCTTCAGTTCGAGTGCAGTGGAGAGGTCAGCCTATTGAGGCAGCTACTTGGGAGTCCGAGTCCGATATGCGGAGTAGATATCCCCACCTTTTCACCAACCCAGGTATTTTTCTATGTCCGTTCGAGGAAGAACGGTTATTTTAGAGGTGGAGAATGTGATGACCCAAAAGGTCATCTTATGTTTTAGAACTCGAATCTGCGCTCTTAAGCATTAAAAATCTTATTTTTACCCTTCTCGATTTGCGTGCGCAGTCCGAGCAGATATTCGGAAAGATTTTATGTTGAAAACTGATGAAAATAAGAATTTTTACCTTAAAAATTGATTTTAGTTGACTTCGGTCAATATTATTGGTAAACAGGCCCGGATCCATGCTTTGACGATCCCGATAGTTCCGTATCGAATTATGGGACATGGGCGTATGTCCGGAATCGAATTCGGAGGTCCCTAGCTCAAGTTATGAATTTTTTATTAAAATTAAAAGTCTAAAAATTAATTATTTTTAAGAATTGATTGATATTTGGAATTGTTAGTACCGGATCCGTATTTTGGTTCCGGAGCTCGGTATAGGTTCAATATGATATTTAAGACATGTCTGTGAAATTTGGTGAGAAATGGAGTTGATTTGACATGATTCGGACATCCAGTTGAGAAATTAGAAGTTTTAAAGTGTTCTTAAGAATTTCATTTGATTTGGTGCTAAAGTTAGAGTTCTAGGTGTTATTTTGGCGATTTGATCGCGCGAGCAAGTTCGTATGGTATTTTTGGACTTGGTGCATGTTTGGTTTGGAGCCCCGAGAACTTGGGTGAGTTTCGGATAGGGCACGTGATGTTTTGGACTTGGGAAAAATCTAGTTTCTGCAGATCCTGGTGTCTGTCATATCCTTCTTCCCGTTCGCGAAGGTCCTCTCGCGAACGCGAAGAGTAATCTGATGAGGCTGAGACTTCTTCTTCGCGAATGCGAAGGCATGGTCGCGAACGCGTAGGCATGGTCGCGAACGCGAAGTGATGGGGGATTTACCCTTCGCGAACGCGACCGGCTCAACGCGAACGCGAAGCATGTGGGGACCTGGGGGGTGTTTGGTCGTTCCTTCAGCGCGAACGCGAGACATTCCTCGCGAACGCAAAGGCCAAAGGGGAGTGATCATTGCGAATGCGAGCTGGGCCTCGCGAACGCGAAGGCTTGGCAGCCAGTACCCTTCGCGAACACGACAGTGCTCTCACGAACGCGATGAACACTGTCGCCCAACACTTAACAGAATCCAAAACGAAAGTTTTGCCAAAAAACTCATTTTTCTCAAAAACCAAACGGTGAGGGGTGATTTTTCAAGAGTCATTCCTTCCCCAAATTGTTGGTAAGTGATTCTAAACCATTTTCTTTCAATTACCCATTACATTTCTTGAATTTTCAACCTAAAATCTAGAGTTTTCATGGTAGAATTAGGGATTAGGGTAGAAAATAGGAATTTCGGGAATTTAGATCTCAATTTGAGGTCGGATTCCAAAACTAATTACATATTCGGGATCGGGGGTGAATGAGTAAAAGAATTTTGGTCTGAATCTTGGGTTTTGACCTAGCGGGCCCGAGGTCGATTTCTTTCGACTTTTTGGAGGAAAATTTGAGAAATTTAATTTATGCAATATAATTGATTACTTTAGCAATATTTGGTATTATTGAGTCATTTTTGAATAGATATGAGTGGTTTTGAGGTGAATTCCAAAGGAAAAGTTGTGATTGAAAATTAAGTGGCCTTCGAAGCGAGGTAAGTGTTGTGTCTAACCCTGACTTAAGGGAATTAGGAACCTTAGATTACTTGCTAAGTAAAATTCATGTGAGCGACGTATATATGAGGTGACGAGTACTTATGCGCCGCCAATTTACCTGTTTTTCATGTTTCTCCGTTTTTCTTATATTGTCTTATTCCTATGCCAAATTTCTACGTTTTATACTACTGTTGTTCAATTTATCGTTCTTATTATGTTTACGAATTTTCTGGTGATAGTTGAGTTTTTATTTCAAAGTTGAGATTGATATTATGAAACCAAATGTTGAAGTAAGGTTTGTATTTGTTGTTCTATCTCCCTGTTGTTATTTATGCATTGCATTATGGTAAGGGAGAGTGTTAATGCATGAAGGGTGATGCCGTGCCATATTGTGAGTGTTAATGCACGAAGGGTGATGTCGTGCTATATTGTTAGTGTTAATGCACAAAGGGTGATGTCGTGCCATATCGTGAGTGTTAATGCACGAAGGGTGATGCCGTGCCATATTGTAAGTGTTAATGCACGAAGGGTGATGCCGTGCCATATTGTGAGTGTTAATGCACGAAGGGTGATGCCGTGCCATATT
>AWOL01S0025720.1:28595-47990 GCA_000715115.1 Nicotiana otophora | reverse complement strand
TTCGTCGAGGTTAGGCTCGACACTTACCAGTACATGGGGTCGGTTGTACTGATACTGCACTCTGCACTTTCTGTGCAGATTTTGATACCGACTCGAGTTGATCGAGATTTTGCTATTGGTCCGCTGTCCGGAGACTCAAGGTAGATCTGTCGGCGTTTACAGACCTTGAAGTCCCCGTCTATCTTTTCTGTTCTATTGTTTCTTTCATTCAGACAGTTGTATTTCTTTCTGACTATTACTTGTAGCAAATTCTAGAATGCTCGTGAATTGTGACTCCAGATCCGGGTGGTAGTAATTAATATAGTTTTATGATAGTCTGCGCTTATTATATTTCATCTTAGTTAATTATTGTTATTTACTGAATGGAAATAAGGAATTAGTTTAATGATTCTCTAACGTTGGCTTGCTTGGCAAATGAAATATTAGGCGCCATCACGGTCCCGTCGGTGAAACATTTTGGGTCGTGACACATACATACATTATATATTAATTATATACTATTATACACATATTATATATAAATTATATTTATATTATATATTTATCAACTATTTTTAGTTTAAGTATTTGAATGAATGGTTATTTGGGTTAATTCTTTTTTCTTTTTCTTCTCCTCTCTTTTTCTCCATTACTTCCAAATCATTGGACTATGAAGCTCCCGTTTGGCAATGGATTTTGTCTTCACTTTTTCAGAAAAAAATTAAAAATATTATTTGTTTATGAAATATGATCATGTTTGGAAAAAAAATTCAAAACTTTTCAAGTTCCCAAAAATTGGTTTAGGGCAGTTTTGGGGTGATTTATTTCACTCACAAAACTCCAAGTTTTTTTCAAATAAAATACATATCCAAGCACAACTTCAATTTTCAAATTTTGTTTTGGCAGAATAGGCTAGTAGACACTTATACTTGTTCGCGTTTGTCATCCCGGTCCTTGTACTCAATGAAGTTTCATTTAGGAACTTATAATTATTCAAAGTCAGTATTTTGAACTCCTCTGACCATTGACCGAGCATATGTGGCAATTTGATGACTGAGTTATACAGAATGCGTATATTTCACGCGTATAACGAGCGTGAATGTAAAAATTTATATTAAAATGATTAAAAGAAAAGGAAGAAGACAAAAGAAATAAAAAATAAAAAAATAGGACCCGTTTGACAATAGATTTTGCCAAAATATATTTGAAATGTTTTTGACAAATACATGTTTATTCATAAATTTTATCCATATTTTGGCAAACACAAAACCCCAAACCCAACCCAAAATATTACTATTACATTTTTTAAAAATTGCCTTAAACTTTTATATTTTATAAAAGAGCCCACTATTTATTATTTTGTAACAATGCTGCTTCGTCTTCTCGGTCATTTGATAGAGTATTATATAGTTCATTATAAAAATGATAATTTTGTACCAAATTTATTTATGTTCCGGACTATGGTTTGCGATAATATAATGAATGTTATTGATGAAGGTACTATTGGGTATTTGTGATAGTTTTTAGAACTAGTGGGTATAAGTCATGTTTCATGTTTTTTGAGAAAAAAAAATTTAATTTTTGTTTTGAAAACTGATGTCCAAATACATTTTCATCTTCAAACCAAACTTCACCCAAATCAGATTTTTCAAAATAAATTTGGGAATCTATGACCAAACGTTAGCATAATATGTTTCTTTCTCGTTTTCTCCTGTGACCCGCCCCTTCCCTTATTTTTTTTTCTCTTTATCCCCCTCCCTTTCTCGTTCTTCCCCCAGCCCCGTTTTCACCTGTGACCCACCCCTTCCCCTGTTTGTTTTTCTCTTTATCCCCCTCCCTTTCTCGTTCTTCCCCCAGCCCCAATTCTTTTTTTTCCCTTCTCGTTCTTCCCCAGCCCCTGCCCCATTTCTTTTTCTTTTTTTCCCCTTCCTGTTCTTCCCCAGCCCCTGCCCATTTTCTTCTTTTCTTCTTTTTAAAATATCTTTCATAGATCTGATTTTGTTTTGCATGGCCTAGTTAATTATCTGTGTGCCATTGTTTGTTTGCTTTGTGAATATTTGTTTTCAGTACAAAATAGTGTAATTTGATTGATAGAAATCTTTAATTTTTATTACTCTTGTATGATTGTTGTTATATAAGGATGAAGTTAAATTTACTAAAATATTAGGAACCCTTTTCTGGGAAGCAAGATCTTAACAGGGGAGAGAGCGGGATTTAAAGTTAGTGAAATCGTGAACGAGTGAAGGAATAAAGATGGGCGAAAATAGCGAGAAGAGTAACAGAATTGAGTTGCTACTATGGTTGGCCAATTGTGTTTTAGAGAGAAAGAAAAATGGTGGAGATAAGGTATTCAGGTAGAGGTGGGATAAGGGTTCTTATGGAGGAATTGGGAATGGGAGAGTACCATTCATGGTGTTATCTGGTGGCTAGATTCAGGCGATGAGGTAATACAATAAGGAGTGGATGATGGTGGAGAAGAAAGAAAAATAAAGAAAAGATTTTAAAAAACGAGGGAGGAAAGATCAAAGTTTTTTTTTCATATAATTTAAAAAAAGAAATGCTGATGTGGCATATTTTTATCTTACGTTGATTCTAGCACCATGCGATTATAGGACACACAGCGTCAGAAGGGTTTAAGATATTGACTTTGAACAAGTGTAAGTGCCTCGATGAAACTTTATTAGTTATAGGGACCGAGATGATAAATGAGAACAAATACAAGTGTCTATCATGCTATTCTGTCATTATTTTTCAACATAATTTCAAAAACTCTTTTTTCAAGTTTCAATCAAATTTATATGTCCAAAGGCTAACGAAATATAGCTGAGAGGGTTAAAGTGTTCCATTCTAAAACTTCAAGGTGCTAACAAGTTGAATTTCATTTTTACTTCCTGTACTTTATTGGGTAAAGTGAACGCCAATTTCAAGTACAGCTGCACACCACATTAAATTTGTCTTCTTTTTTCCACATTATATTTGTCTCATTTAGTCACTCTTAGTACACTTCTGAAGCTAAGCTTGCTCTGTTGAAGGAGCAAAAGAGCAATAAGAGGAGTTTTTCTAACAATGGAGAAAGCTTTAACTAAAGTTGGGAGCATTAAAGTTGGAAGCTTTTGGCTAACCAAGAAAGCTAAAGAAGAATTTAACAATATCTCTGGAGATATCAATGTATGTTTCCCCAATTTCTTCATTTTTTTTAAAATCAAGATTTCACCTTTTCTTGATTTTTGGTTGTTATTACTTCATTTGGGACATTCTTGATTTAGTATTTTGATTCTTTAATTGTATTCACTGAACCCCTTTTGCTCATTTTTTAATTGAACATTTAATTCTTTGCCCCCCTTATGTTCTTGAGTGTTGGTTGCCTACTTGCTAAATTGAGAAACTTTAATTAAATTGAGAAATTCTAATGCATCACATTGAGAAGTGTTTATCCTAGTTTTGCATTTTGCCATTTTATGCTACAGTGTTAACTTATTTCTAATGAAGAGATGCTCCATCAGTCCATCTTAGAGTTCTAACTTCAGTTCCCTTTTTGTTCTTAGACAGTTTAATATTTATACAAGTTTTGCATTTAGCCATTTTATGGACCAACTGCCAGAAATTTTGTCACAACACTTTGATGGATCTAGTTGCACTCTCATCCGCAATTCGCTTACTTTGTATTATTATTATTATTATTATTATTTATTTTTTTATTTTTATTTATTTTTTATTTTTTTTTAAACTTTGTTTTAGAAATTTTACCAAGAAATACAAGTGAGAAAGGAAGGTACTTAAAGTAAAGTTTGTGGTACCTTCATGGGTTCGAGCCGTGGAAGCGGTCACTAATGTTTGCATTAGGGTAGACTGTCTATATTACACCCTAGGGTTGCGGCCCTTCCCTGAAATGTCGGATGCTTTGTGCACCGGACTGCCCTTTTTTACCTCTTTGCAATTATGCCTTCTTTGATTTTTGGGTTGTATATTAGTCACATTTATATGCAGAAACATGGTTAGTAGCCGATCCCAACTGGACTGAGGTGTAATTGTTCTTGCTGTTAAAGTAGTTGCTTTCAGTTTGTTCTTATGTTTTAGGATGGTAAATAGGGCGATCACGCTTTTAAGTACTTATCCTCAAAATGTAGAACTATGACGGCGATTGTGGAAAATTCCTAATAGGAAATAAGAAAGATCAACAATCTCAAGGTCTCTAATATATGCTCATGTTGGTTAGGCACTTAGGCTACCAGCTTAGGTAAAATGTGAAGACACTTCCTTTTTAGGTGCTTTTTTCCTTTCATATCTGTCCATCTTAGCTAAGTGTAGATGTAGGCATTGCATTTGAAAGAAAAATCAACGCAGTTGACATGCTAAAAACCAGAATCAGATTCTCGATCGTTTTTCTCTGGATTTCAGCTTGTTTATCAGCCATCAATTAGCAATCTTGCTTGTATCATCAAAAAGAGATTGTACTATCATCTGATTGTCCTAACACTGAACTCAAAACCTCGATCTCTTTTAACTTCAGCAAAGTGCACTTAACTCGATTTTCAAATTATTGTTGCAGAGCATCTCAAGTACTGTTGAAGAGAAGGCGAAGTGGATCTTTAACAAGTTAAAAGGTGCATATTCATTTTGCAGTCTTGTAGTCACTTATCTGAGTATCATAGTTTTTCTTATGGGCATATTGGTTTGGGCAAGTACATAGTAGGTTTGGTTCTATGTTTCCTGGACTCTCCAAAATGCTGCCGCACTCGTGTCGGTTCCTCCAAAAATGCAATATTGTTGGAGGATCCAACATGCACCTGGCAACATTTTCTGAGAGTCCGAGCAACATAGGTTTGGTTCATGTTAACGAGCAAAATGAATTATAAGAAAAATTCTTTTCCCCTACTCAGGAACGCCTATGAAGAGTTTGCCAGATCTTCTACGAGAACACAATCTCCCACCTGGCCTTTTCCCTCAGAACGTAACTAGTTTTGAATTAGACGACTCCAAATCAAAGCTGACCGTTTACCTTCCGTCACCATGTGAGATCACCTTCAAGGACGGCACTTTGATTAGGTACGCTACGAGGGTAAAATGCATTCTACTTAGAGACAAGCTTATAGGCATAGAAGGAATGAAGACCAAAGTCTTAGTATGGGTGAAGATCACAAATGTGTCTGTCGAAGGCTACAGGTCGGAGAAGGTTTGGTTTACTGCAGGTGTAAAGAAATCAAGGCCAAGAGAAGCTTATGACATTCCTCGCGATGCAGTCAGAGTTAAAGAGTTCTGAGAGTTGGATTAGTCATACAAGAATGAGTCCTCAACAATCAAACGATTTTTGAGTAGGCTATGTATTGATGATTTCTTGGTCACTTCTCGTCGTAGCAGAATCGCTCCAATAAACACTTCCGGAAAGGGATATATTGAAACATGTTACAAGTCATCAAACATGGAACATGCAAAATGCTTTTTAGCAATTTAGTGTACTCATCTAAATTGTAATTGCAGCTGTATGGCCAGAGGTCTAGTATATTTTTCTGGAATTGCTACTGGAACTTTGAAATGCTATTTATGGCTTATATTTGAAGAAAATTATTCAGTTGCCTCATGTTATGGGAGTTTTGTTGAGTTGTTGAACTAATTCCTAAGATGGTTCTCTTTAATTGTCTTTTGAGTGACAGCCTACTGAAAAACCTCAATCAAAGTGCTGTTCAGCAAGTTTGTACTGTTGGGAGTCGTTTGGTTGGAAAACAAGTTATCCCATAATTAATTATCCCGGGATCAGTCATCCTAGGATCAGTTATCTCACCCTCCCATGGGGATAAAAAATACTACAATCCCGGGATTAGCTATACCACGATTTTATCCAACCAAACGTGTGATAAACTCATTTCAAATTTAATCCCGGGATTAGTTATCCCTTATCCCTCGTACCAAACGAGCCCTCAGGGGTCATTTGGTTGGGAAGTAAGTTATCCCAGGATTAATTATCCTGGGATTCGGTATCTCGGGATTGTTATCTCACCCTCCCACAGGAATAAAAATAACACTACAATCCCGAGATAACAAATTTCAGGATTAGGTATGCCACAATTTTATCCCAACCAAACTTGAAATAAATTCATCTCAAATTTAATTTTGGGATTAATTATTTCTTGTCCATCATACCAAACAAGCCCTTATTCTTTAGCATTCTTTAGGCTTCGGATATGAATAAATTTCAGGTTAGATATTTACATGCACTCAACTCAATCTGATACTTACATGCTCTCGGTGCAGACACCTAAAGAATTAGTGCTGATGTGTTTTATATATAAGATTTATCACTTAGCTACAATCTATCTAGATATCTATATATCTATCTATCTATCTAGATATCTATATATATAGAGAGAGAAAGCAGGGCCCACAAAATCTGATGTGGCACCTCTTATCAATAATTATACATATTTTTTCTTTATCACAAATTTTTGGAGCTTTTCCCTATTTTACCTATTTATGTGCAATACTAAAAAACGAAAAGTCACTTTAATTGCGTCTCTTAATTGCGTCTCTTCCTCTTATTTGTTCCAATACGGCAATACATCGTTTCACTCCTCTTGCTCTTCCATTGAAACGCTTTCAACGGCTTCTTTCTCTTCTTTACTTACTTCAATAAGTAAATTCCCTTTTTCTCTTTCTGAGATTTTTAGGTTTTCTTTCATCTTGTCCTGGTATTTTGTGTGAATTATATCAAATATACTCTATTTTCCTTCTTGAATTTAGGTTAATTGTTGCAATCAAATGTGCTTCTTTTGGCTATTTTTAAGATTATTTATGTGATTCTTTAATCTTTGACGAATTTTTCATAAATTGCGTTCTTACACTTTGAGGATTTTAGTTTCAATTATTTCAGTTGGACTTTTCTGAAAATAAGTCCTGCAGTCTAACGGACTAAAGTGTCAGACCCTTCCACTACTCCAGTTGTTCTACCAAAAGCAAAGACGAAAAAGGAGTAGAGGAAAATGAAAATTTGTACAAATTGTTGCCGGAGATGTAAACAAAAATATCGGAATGTTTGGTAATTGTCCATGAAGTATTCTAACTAGAAAGGAAAAGTTGTACCAATTGGTAGCCAGGAGAAAAATCTCAAAAAGTTCGGTATTTGTATATGAATTTCCTGTCAAAACTTTTTGACTTTTGAAATCTATTTAGTTCTATTCCATATGCAAAAACTTTCATAGCCCAAAATCGAATTATTTTTTATTTTTCTTATAACTACTTTTTTTGATTAGTCTTTGTCACTTCTGCTGCACTATGAAGATCGAAAATACTGGTTGTTCAAACGTCACCCGCATTATGATAAGCCACCTTTGTTGGAGTCTTTGAATTCTTTTTATTCAGTCAATTAATTACGTCTCAATCTCGAAATAGTTGAGGTCAATTAGATAATTCTTCTGTAGAACTGTTATACTATACATATTACATAGGTGCATTGAATTTTTACTCACAATATATATAAAGTGAAACTTAAATCCATTTTGATTAGTCTCAATCTTTTTGGTTTTAATGTTGTGATATTGGTAATGGACAAAAACAAGGAATTCTTCTAGATACAGTTCAAATTCATACAAATTTGAACCTTTAATCAAGAAACCTTACATCTTCTATGATGGTCGGTGCATTATGGACTATGATCTCAGTTCATTGAACATTTTGATTTAAACGCATTTCCCACAAAATAAAAATATTTTGGCTTAGCTTTATGTGAATCCTGTTTGCAAACATGAATTCTTTCTTCTTTTCACTCTCAACCCAAAATTCTGTTATGTGTCTGAGTAAAAACATAAGTCTTAGAGTTTATCAGAAACAGAAAAAGGTAGAGGACAAGGAAGAATCGAGAAAGGACAAGCAAAAAAGTAGGACTCTGTTTATGATACATATTTAATGTATGCCCTTTTATCTACATTCAATGGAGAATTTGGTCTGGCAGGTCTTCTATGCAATTTCTACTTCTGGTAGCAAAACCATGTACATGAGTACTCTTGAACATGTAGGTAAGAAGTTAACTTTCATTTCAAAGCATCTAATCGTATCTGATGAGTTCAAGTTGCGCGTTTTTGTGCTATTACTATAAAGGATTGTAACTTTTCCCTACTGTCATTATGTTTGGTTGAGACAGACTACCTTCGGAAAAGAAGTAGCCGTATGGTTTTGCTTGTGAGTTCTATATATCCTTCCTTTATTCTAGACAAAAAGTGACATATCAAAATACTTGATGTCAGGAATCTCAGTGACGTCTTAAAAATAAAACAAAGTGATTGCTCGGCCTTGGAAGATCATCACTGTTTGGGAGGACATTATCTGTTATTACATTCACTCTTCAATCAAGGATAGTTTCTCAGGAGTTTCAATATATTCTGTGGAATTTCCTAGCTAATAATTTACTTGCTGAAAATGATTTCTATTTTTGTCATTTTCTCTATCTTTTCATCATTCTTTTTATCTTGAGAACCTTATAGTTATTTAAGAGTGTGAATATGTTGTTCCCAAATCTTGTATGCTGGTGGAGGAAGATATAGGATAAGTGTACTTTTGAATAGGGCAGTGGGAGCTTTATTCATAAATTTGTGATTAAAATTTGATCGCCAAGCAAAAACCTTTATGGTAACCTTTTGTATCAATGAGATTATTATTTCTGTTTGTTTCCATATTGTGCTATTTATTTTCTGTTAATGCATCTTTCTGGATCTCTCTGTATTATTTTGATTGTTGGAAAAAAATTGCTAAGCATTTGAAAATATTGTTTTGTTATTTGGTCTTTATGTGTAGGAAACATATATTTTGGTTTAGTTTGTCATCTTTCAAGGAATTGAAAGTACGACATATATATATATTTTTTTTTATTCAAAGAAAATACAGTATATCAAATGGTTGATAACCATCTCTAATAGTTTTATCATAGTATATTTTCTCACTTTTAATATATGTTGCTAATTAATACTCCTATTTTATATGAAAAGTTTATATTGTTGTAGTTTTAATACGATTGTTTTTTGTTACCTTATATTGTATGGTTATTTTTTCTTTTAATTTATATATTTAATTTATGAGTTCACCTTCATAACTCACACCTTTTCATCTTCTACTAACGCTCTCATACTTTAATCTTCATAACTCCCAAATACTGGAGTTTTTTATTGTTTAATCAGTTTAGGAATATAAAGCTAGAGAGTTGAGATGGTCTGGTATTGCTAAAAGGAACAAAACAACTAGGAGAGTTTGGTAGGATGGCCAGAATATTTTTTTTTCTTTGAGAATTTTCTTTGTTTTAAATTAATATTGTAGATGTTATCATTGTTAACGTGAAATTAGTTATATGTTGTGTGGAGCATTAGAGCTAATTAATAAAAAAAAAGTATTTATATTTATGATTTAATCTACCTTAGAAATTAATTTTTGTATGCATACATGAAATTTGTTCTTCTACCTTTACCAATTTACTAAAAAAATCAATAAAGTATCTTGTAAATAAAATTTTAACGACCGCGCGAAGCGCGGACAATATCACTAGTTAATTAATATATATTATTACCTTAATATATTAGTTGATCATATAAATTTATATAGTTTGGTTTATGCACCACGTCCGAGTAAATATTTTATATCAGATGTTGATTAATTTGAAGTAATCTAACACATTTGTATAAAATGGAATTAGCCTATATCTATGCTTTGGAGTAATTACTCATATGTATTTTTAAAGGGAAAAGGATCAAATTTATCTTTCTACTTTTAAATATTATCTATATTTAACTTCCGTTATACTATAGGGATAAAATTACCCCTATTGTTAGTAAAGTTTTAAAATTTGCCCTCGACTCAACGAAAAACCCCAATTCCCTTAGTAAAGTTTTAAAATTGTCCTCAACCCTAACGGAAAACCCCAATTCCCATATTCTTTTTATTTAAGGCACTTATTTATACATGCAAATTTAATATTTTTGAATCTTGTTGCAAATTGAAAGATGTCGCTGCATGACCTATTGCTTGAATTTTGCAGGACGAAAGCAAAGTTTGATAACTTTTTAGAAAGGATACAAAGGTAATCAAACTTCACGTTTTTCTTGAATCAATTCATCTTCTTGAACTTACTATGATTATATCAATTTCTCCTCTAATAACTATACGGATCTTTTTCATGCTTTCCCTCCAAAGTATAAGACTCCATGCTGCTTTTTTGGTACATGAAATCTTTCCAATTCAGGGAATCCAGAAAAATTGCATTCTCTTCAATAGATCATACATCATACCCTTAAGGTTCAAGTTTCTAAGGGTGTTGGATATTTAGTTCGCCCTCATTGATTCTTTCCCTCAAGAATTAACCCTTTTGAGAATCTTGTTTCTCGGACTGCAAAGATACATTACTATTCGCAGCCAAGGAATTAGAAGACAAGTATCATTACCAGATACTATTTGAAATATGGTCAACTAGTGACATTTACACGATCAAGCAATTTTCATTTTGAATTAGTGGACAATAACTCTTGGAAAGCCGTTCGACAATGTATTATTTGCAAACTATTTCTGAAAAGTCGTTCGACAATGTATTATTTGCAAACTATTTCCTCAGAAAGTGTTTCTTGTGTGGATGATGCTGATAAGATCTTAGCAAAAATAATAAATGTCCAAAAATTGAGATGTGAAGTTTCGAAATTTGATGGCACGTTTCTAGCATTTAACAATCTTACAATGCTCAAAATGCTTCAAATTTCTTTTGGTCCTACATTAACCTCAATTAATCAGTTGAAGCTCCCACTAGACCTCAAGAAATTGATATTGTTTATTTTTCGCATACATCTTAATGAAGTCACGACACTTTCAAATCTTGAACTAACCGACTAGGAGTTACCATTAGTTCCACTATATGGAATGTGAAAGTTGAGCAATTCGCAAACTTAAATTGTTAAAATTAGAAAATCTTTCTTTTTTAGAATGGAATGTCTCAGTTGTCTAAAGATGCCAATATTGTAAGGTAATCCCTTCTTGCTTTGGATACCTACCGTCTCTAAATCCATCAAGGTAAAGTCAAAATGTCAGCTGTAGTCACCAAGAAAATGCATGTTGAAGAGATTATATATTCCGGTGCTATTCATACTATGGACGGCTCAATAAAACTAGTGGCCTAAAGCCAAATTTAATAAGAAGCCCTAAACTTTTAACCAAATACAAATATAAAAAAGTTAATGCTGTCTTTTTCACTTTTTGTTTATAGGATAGTAGTCTCAAAGAGATTAAGTTTTAACTTCAAATAGTAATATTATTATAATATTGGTAAAATTTAATTCAGGTTAGTAAGATGTTAGCAATGTATTTGCAATGTATTACCTTGGATATTGTTGTAAGAATATTATTTACTTATAGAAAAATTTTGAGTAGTTTACTTCAAAATTCTAAAATACTTTTACTGTTAAAAAGAAGATGGTCTTTCTTTCTTTTTTTCATAAAGATTCCATTTCTTTTTTCTAATTTATAAATTTCAATATTATCAAAGCGAAAAAAGAATCATAAAATTTGTGGGGCCTTAAAATTGTGAGGCCTAAAACAAAGGTTTTACTAGCCTTCCCTTGAGCCATCCCTGCTTCATCCACAAGTAGAACAACGATATTCCAACACTCCGACCTTGAATTGGTCATCAGGTATGGTGTTTTTTCCAATGAAACTGAAGTTAAACATGTTTATTTATACACCTAGCTAACTTATTGATGATTTGTTTTGACACCCTATCTAAGACCTTACAACTTTCTCTCTATCACTCATTTACTCTTCACTATGAAATGGAAGAATTATCAGTGAATAGGATGATGCTTTTGGTTTTATTTATGAAAGGTGGATAAATTTAAATCTTGTTGTCAAATCTAAAAAACTAGGAAGCCCACATTTCTATTCTTTTTTCAAATGTAGTCAGCACTGCCATTCTCTTCCATGCAGCATTCTAAGTAGGTGTTTGGAAATAAAAATTGTAATTTTTGGAAAAAAATAGTTTTGAAATTAAGTTGAAAAAGGATAATTGGAATTTGAAATTATTGCACATGCATTTCACTTAAAAAAATATTGCAGTCTTGTGAGTGGGGAAAAACTTTGTTCTAAAACTTGAAAAAACTTTGTTCAAAAACTCATTTTCAAAAACTTACAAATTTTCATGGACAAACATGTTCTGAAAAAAAAAACATTGACAAACGGGTCAACTTTATTTAATTCCTATCTTTTTTACGTAATCAAAAGATAGCGATGTTTGGAAATATTCTACTTAATATTTTTATATTAGTTTTTATCAGAAAATACAAGAAAAAAGAGCTGTTAAAGTATTTTTTTTTTTTGTTTTGTAAATAAGGTAGTATATATGTTAATGTAGAAGTGACTGAAGTTTATGTTACCTTTATGGAAAGGTGCTGCCATATTATCTGCTAGCTTCTTGTGCTATGTCTTCTTTGATTCTTGAGTTGTATAGTAGTTGCATCGCATTCATTTCGTCTTATGATTTAGGACATTAAAGAGGGCGATGGTATAATGCTTTTAAATTTAAGTGTTACTTTAAATTAGAACTAATTATCATTAATAGCCTATTGAGGAAATTCTTAAAGATACCACCTCAAATGAAATGTAAAACACTTCCTTTTGCAGGTGTTCTTCATTATTTCGTATCTGATATATCCAGGTCCTTTGTTCAATCATCAATTGTAAAAGTGCAACACATGATATGTAGATTAAGTGCACATCATAAGTTCGAACCCTGTTGTGTGCCCGTGTGACCAAATTTTTTTATATTTAAGTGGAGAAAGATAAAGAAGTGATGAATTTCAAACCATGTGCCAACTGGTGGAAATTTCTCGGTTATCAAAGAAAAAATGGAATCTTATATGGTTAAATAAACATAATTTTGCGACAAGAAATGATCATAGTAACTAATTCATAACGATGTCGTATGGATGTATATGTTTACATCTCAGTTAAGAAAGAGCAAAAGACAAAGGTATAAGATGGACAAATTATAAAACAATTGCAATATGAATGCCCAGAAATGTGGTTGCTTTCTATGAATTATCGCTATATCGATCCTACTACGTTTCACTGTTACTATTTATTGGCTGCTGAGAAATTGAATATGGTTGTGTTCTGTTCACATGGGAATTGCAGTTGAATCCCGAACAATCTCGTATATGCATACTACATTCTCTACGGCCAACAAGACGATGATGCACCATTCTAGCAGATCTGACTTCCTATTTTGAAGAACTTCCTGAAGAAAATGAATGTTATGCTGCAAAAAAGATAATTTCGCTCAGAGATAGAAGTAGTGAAAATCACTAAAAGAATCGTCCACATAACGTTGTGAAACTACAGAGCTTACTTATCATTACATTCACATTTCACATTGCCAGTCAGCAAACATTAGTTGAAAAGAAAGTAGAGAAGGAAAAGCTGGTACAACATAGTACTGAAACAGAAGAAAGGTTGTCCATAAACATAATCATGCCAACTGCCCAAAGTTACTTGATATCTTATCCCATTAAAAGGAACATACTAAGACCAACCAATGTATACAGAGATAGAACTAGGATTTGACGTTTGTGTTCTGAACTTGCCATCGAACCTACAGCTCATTTTAGTTACTTGGTTCGCGATTAAATATTTGTTCATATTCAATGAACTTCCTAATACAAATACAGGGTATAAGCAAAAGCTACCGGATTCATTTGAACTCGTAGCTAATATTGTAGCTTCGCCCCTGAATGCATATACATACAAGTGGGTGTTTGTGTGTGCATGCAAACGCGTATGTGTCGACTTAACTCAGCAATATCATTGACTATCATTGCCTTCTTCCAGATGATTTTCTTATTACTTTTTTTTCCTCTGTGAGGTCCCATTTATACCAGGTCATGTCAAAACAAGGTATGATAATCTATTATTAACATTAAGAAGCAACAGAAATTTACGAGAACCTACAAATAAGATGGATCTAGTAAGGTATATAAAATAGCATAGGTCAATGGGAGATTACTACCTCGACAAACTTTAGTTTGAAGTTGAGGTTCCCAAAGCGTTGTGAGACCTCATATTCCTCCCGAAGGTACTCCAGTATCTGAGCATATTTTGCATCTCTCCAAGCAATTTCAGACCTTAACAATGAGTTGCAAAACAAGGTAAGATATTTAGAAAGATCATCAGTGATAACAAGCCTCACTACACCAACTCAATATTTAAAAGTAACAGGTAGCTGTCGCATCTTACTCTACACAAATTTCTGAAATGTGAATATTTGGTTACTCTAAAAGTACATCAAGTCATACTAGAATATATACAAGAAAAGAAGACATTCAAATCCTGAAACTTGCAGTCACTTATCCCTTTATTTCTTTTTGTCCACGCCCTACTTCTTGAACTGAAAATTCAAAGGAGCCACTTACACTTGCTTCACTTCACTAACCATAGGAATATGTAAATGTTAACCTTGTAGTCAAATTTAAACCCATCAACAAAAAACAAAGAAAAGAAACTACAAAGATAATCAAATATGATGCAATAGTTGATTTTAGAAAAGAAAACATGTGAAACACAGTTTCTCTTCTTTCACATAAGTATGTATAGTATATGTCTATATGAGTTATTGTCCCTTTTCAAAATTAACTATGCTTCTTCATTTCCTTTGACCTAATAATATCTAGTTGTCAATATAAATAGAAAAAAGAAACATAACTTGATAATCTTTTGGTCCAATGGATCAATGTTAGTGGCCAATAGTATCAAAAAGAGCTGCTTTGGATTATTTCACTAGTAGAACGATATGTCTGGCACTAAACCAAAAGCTTACGAGTCAAGATACAGTTACTCTAACGGGACCTCCCAACTGATTGGAACTGATGTACACAGTACTGAGACAAAAGCATCAGTTCAAGGCAAAACGAAGTGAAAACAATTTACGAGGCCTAAATGATGAGCGAGACAAAGACAGTAGTCTGAGCGGCCAAATGAAGCCGAGAAAGCTAGAGGCTTAAACAATGACTTCCCAAAAATTTAGAGGCTCCTACTAAGAAGAGGACTTCTGCTATCTTTTATCCTCTAAAAATCTATCTTAAACTCTTTTGGGAAATTTGTCTTTTGAACAAGCACATGAGATTGCAAATAATCCAGAAACGAGTTTAAAATAAAAGACAATTTTTTGACAAATTCTGAGATTGCTAATAATCCAGAATCCCCAAAAGGCGAGTTTGGCTTCTTCTTGCAGGAGTCTTTGAGAGCCCCAAAAACATATCTGAGATTGCAAACATAATAGAGCTTGAATTTTCCCAAACATTGAGACGTTGAGTGGCTACAAGCTTGTTTATACCTTGATTACCATGCACAGAGTCCCAATGCAAATGAAAGTTTAGAAATTGTAACCAAAACTAGCAAGTCTAAATAAACCTTAAGAGAATTTGTTCATCAAATGTCAGAATCAGGACCATGTTCAGGTAGTTCACCGCCACAAATATAGGTTGAAGGCAAATTTTGGTCCAAATGATAACAAGTCTCACATTTATTAAATGGACATGATGGTCTATTCATTATTTTATCTCTAACCAAGATCTGACCAAAAAGGATTTTTTCCTTTCTGAAAGGAAGAAGTATAACATGTTGGACTAACTGCGAGAACTAAATAGGGGAGCAGTACTTAACCACTCTTAGGAATAGAAAAAGCATACAAAGGCATGTTCAAGGTATTACCTTTCAAAGAGACCAACTTTCAAAATTACATCAGCTATATTTGAATTAGCCTTGCCCACAAGTTGAAACAATTTCTTCCTGTCCATCGTGAAAGTGCCCGTTTTCTCCATTTCACGATTTATCCCAGCAAACTCTTCAACCATACCATCAACCTACAAGCAGAACGATATCCAATTTCACTAAAGTTGGGTTTACTAACCGGTATCTTTCTACTTATCATTACCATTTTGTGCGTCATTGTTTTATTGAAGCATGCTTCTCAGCTTTTAAAGATCATGGCAATAACAGCTGTATGATTTAACAGTTACAATTAGTTGGTTCAAGCATAAACAAGTATCTGGAACATGTACCTGTGAGACAAAGTAATCAAGGGCAATGCTTTGGCCAAGCACACTGCCAATTATACGGATACTATCTGTGTCCAATTTTTTCAGAACTATGTGATCTGCACCTCCCTGCATATCCTCAACCAGCAATGGCTTCTCTTTTACAGCATAATCTGATAGAAAGTGAAGAGGCCTTCATCATTAGAGAAATGTAGGCGGTAGAAAGATGTTTGAAGAGCATGATACAAGTGCGCAGTAAAGATGCAGCATTTGACACGTATATTTTTGTATTAAATGAAAGTAAATGACCAGAAAATATGTAAACAACATCGGCACTGCTCGAAATACCACATAGAAATCATTTGCTTTTCGTTCTCTTCAGTCCAAGCTAGCTCCCAGTATCACATCATTGACCTTAATTAGCTGGCCGAAATTGTTAGTTGCTAAACCAACTGTGTTTATATTAGTCTAAGATACGTAGTTAATGAAATAAGATCTTCCACATGCTTAATTAGTCAACTCAAACTTCTTTTCCATTTTTTTTCCTTTTCCCCACTTTTTCCTACAGGTGGAGAGAAGGTGCAGAGACTCCTAACAAGTGTATTAAGGGGTGCTCCTTTAATACATATACAACTGCAGAAGACCAGAAAATAAAATTATGCCATTTCACATAAAGAAAAAACTAACCATCTTTTTTCATCTCACGAAGTAACCCAGATGCATATCTTCTCACAATTTGCAAGTAGTACTCAACATCGTCGTCCTCCACATTAAACAGCACAGCTGAACCATACTGGAATACAACCATATAACTGCAACTATTTGTTTTTTCGCCAAATCCACGAGCCTGAAAATAAAGGGCACGCTATGATGAAAGGCCCAGTGCATTGATAAGGTTCATTCAGGCACAAGAGTTTCATATATGATGCTACGCTACTCTAAATAGATGGTGCTATCATGCCAAATTAAACTCACCGCAAAAGAACAGAGCAAAACCCAGAAAAAACATAATCTCCTCTGTTATTAATTATGGGCAAAGAAGTGGCTATACAAGAGAGAATTAAACAAGTATTATGCCAAAGACAACTGATGGTTTAAAAATAACAAAGAATGAAAACTCTTAATTATTTTGTATTTTTTAAAAAAAAATAAAAATAAAGACTGCAAACTGTTCAGTGAAGAGGTTAAAAAGACATTAAGCTCAACTGGCCAACCAAAAGAATAAAATGGGTTAACGTAGGCTAAATAGGCAAATCATTAGTCTTCATTTTTATCAGTTCAAATGAATGAGCAAAAGATCAACCAAAACATAAGAGCAAGATGGCCACCTTCTATTTCTCGTGTGGTGCAGTAGCCATTATTGTACAACCATTCAGCGAAAGGTTGAGTTGCACCTAAATACTCGCAACTTTGCGAACTCGCCTAGTGGTCTCAGTAAGTCCAGTCAGCTACATCAGGCCAGCTGACAGAACTACTGAAGTGCCCCCTGAACTAATTGGTCACCTATAACAGGCTCACTAACTCTACTTGGGGTGTGGAGTACCTGTGTACATATAAAGCAATCGCCCTGACTCGCTAAAGCTACAAGGCATGCACACACGCAACCTTTGGTTTATGTTACATAACACAAACAACAACAACAACAACAACCCAGTATAATCCCACTAGTGGGGTCTGGGGAGGGTAGTGTGTACGCAGACCTTACCCCTACCCTGGGGTAGAGAGGCTGTTTCCAAATGACCCCCGACATCCTTCCCTCCAAGAACTCCCCACCTTGCTCTTGGGGTGACTCGAACTCACAACCTCTTGGTTGGAAGTTACATAACACCTCTACAAGAAATAAATACCAAAAATCAATTTCTACTATTTCACTTTTTGAAGGTGTCTATATAAATTAGGTTGCTTGCTGCTTTTATTTTTTGCTTCAAAAGAGCAGCAGAATGAAGAAGAATTTGGACATGAGCATAGACTCTGGAATCTCAGTGAATTTAAGGGTAGTGAATAGTTGTTATTTGTTTGTTATTGTGTGAAAGCATAAGCCATATTTATTACCGAGGAAACCATTTCTGGAAAGCATAAATTAGCTGAAAAGAAAAAACTATTAATTAAATATGAACATAATCCTTGATTGTATTTGAAGTTTGAAGAATTCAACTGTTTCTTGGTATGTACTTGGAGTGACAGGTCCTCCTCTTAATCTTCTACTGATGTTAGTACTTAGTATATCCTCTTCTATCATGATCGACATATGGAATTTGCTTCTCAAGTTCAAGACTAAATAGATGTTTTCTCTACTACAAAGTTGAGAAACGGATGAGAGCTTCATGAGCATGATTAATCTACTCTACTATCATGTTAATCCAACTAACAAGGCTCATTATTATCCATAAAAGCAATAGGATCCTACCAAAATCCCTCATGACAGTAACATGATTATTTCTTGACCAAATATATGTGCACGTATAATATGGGTTTGAAACAATCTTGAAAGATGCACTTCTAATGACAGAGGCATGAAATCGTTACTACAGGGTATAACAACAAACTGCAATATGGTGTATAGAATTTCTTCTTACAGAATTTTGTGATAGAAGATTGAAAAATCTGAGGGCTATATGATTCGGTGAACGGGACGATGATGGAAGAACATCTGCTGAATTTTCAGCTTGCATGCGCTTCAAATCAATACTGCCAAAATGAGTAATCTGAGAAAGCAGGAAATAAAGAAGAAAACGCATTGATTGAAATAGTGAAAGAGGTAGCGAATCCCAAAACACAAAATATACAGGACGAGCCAATCTGTTAGTAACCAAAAAAAAAAAAGCACGGCAACAAATTGCCAGTAATTTACTGTAAAAGAATTTGAGATTTCAACCGAAAACTTTAAATCAAATTGATGGAATGGACCAGCATCTTTATAAATTGTTTGGATGCCTTTATTCCCTGTGCGACACTATATAGTTCAATACCGTCGCACACAAAAAGCTAATGTCATTAGAGTAGGCACATTTTTATTTATTTCTATTAGTTCTACAACAAACCCCATCACTTGCTGGCCTGATCCTGTTGTTAGGCCAAGTACATGGGATTTTTTTATAGGTGGTGATGAGACTCCGACCCAAGACTCATCTGCCTGCTTTGTTACCATGTAAAAGTATCTGAGCATCCAATCCAAAATCTTAAGAAAATAGGAGGAGTGGTCCAAGCTCTTTCTAACCTTTTTGGATGCCTTTTTATGTCTGATTGGGGACAATATATAATTCAAAATTCAGAAATGGAACACACACATTGTTGCAATAACCACCAAATATACGGAGTGCAACATGCAACTTAGAATGACAGATCATGAGTGAGTGCCATTTAGTCTGGACAT
>AWOL01S0025720.1:8307-26074 GCA_000715115.1 Nicotiana otophora | reverse complement strand
GGTGGGGAGGGACTTTTAACAATCATTTACAGATTTACCTAGCTTTGAATTTTGCCTCTTTTTCTTTGATAAGGAAAGATAATTTTTTAAAAACAAAAAGGGAGAAATACAGAGCCTCCATTATAGCCTTAGAGAATCCAAAAAAATCGAAAAGTTGCATCATACTATCTAACATGTCAAAAGAAATGTTGTGGCTTTAAGAAAAATGCTCTAACTTCTACCTTATTACAAGAAAAAAACAAACAAACGAACGAACAAATAAATGTGCTCTGGCTTCTATAGTGGACGGAAAATAATGTTTGCTCAGAGGTTAACTGATAAACCAAATCAAATCTCAAGTCTTTTGCTCACTAAACGGCATTACTTCCCCACATGAAAGTGTTCTATGCACCCTATCGATATATGGGAAAAGCATCGCAGGTTCCTAAGCCAGTCAGGAGCAGAGCTAAAGGTAATAAAGGGGGTTCAATTGAATCCCCTTCATCCGGAAATTACACTGTGCAAGTAGGGTAAAATAATTTATTTTTTTGTATATATCTAAACTATTGAATTCCCTTAACATACAAGAAGCTAAAAGGTATAGAATTTTGCATTTTTGCATTTTTTTTTGAATCCCCTTGTTAGTCACTAACTATCATCAAATGACCTCTTGCAGTCATTTCTAAGGCAGGAAAAAATGCAGTTAAACCAGCAAACCTTAAGCAATTAAGCTTGAACACCATGTCCCAAGGCCATATTTTTTTTTTAATGATTATGGTATCCGGACCAGCTTGCAGGCACCTCAACTATTTCATTGGGTACCTATTAACACTCACCAGTACAAGTATGTGGTAACTTTGCTCATCAAGGCCTGAGCAGATAGGAAGAAATCGCCTAGCATTTTGTATCTCCACGGGGATTCGAACACGACACCTCATCGTTCTCCACCCACTTCATTGACCGCTAGGCCACATCACTAGCCATAATTCTAGGATCCGAAGCACACATTTTACCGTACCACTACCTTAAATCTTTACTAAGCAGACCAAAAAAGCAAATCATACAAGGGTGTTAAAAAATCGTTTCTTGATTCATTCCCAATAACAAACACCCTCCTCTCGGGAAAAAAACCTTCTTTTTAAGCAATATAAACCATAAAAATGAAACAAACGAAGAAATCACAAATCAGTTCAAGCAAAAAGGGAGATTAAAAAGAACCTGGTGCAAAGGAAGTAAGCTTTAACGGGAATTTTTCCAATTTCCTCATCATCAGTAAGCTTATGGGCGTTGTTGTTATACTCAAAATCATCCACATATTGTGGATATGTAGCTGGTGCTGCAGAAAATGACCTGAAATTCAAAAATTGAATTCTGGGTTGTACTGAAGCTGATGATGAAAATATGTGGATTTTGTGAAGTGGGGTTTGAGGGATTGATCTAGATTTGGCTGCAACAATACGAGCTACAAAATTAGTAGCAGCTCTCCATCTCCCCATTAACTGGGTATTTAGGGTCTGCTGATCCTTTTCTGGGCACGATGTGTTTGTTCTATTGTTTCAATGAAGTCCCAAAGTGTTAGAGCCAATACTGATTGGCCGACGGGACTTCTCTTTGTTCTCTTTTCTTTCTTTTTTGCCAAGTCAACATCTAGCTCGTGTGGTGGAAAATAATACTTTGTGGGAAGAAAACAAAATAACAATCACAACGTCCAGGTGAATTTCTATTGAACGCTTTTGGGTAACCTTTCTATTTATATATATATATCTATCTATATCTATATTATTATAAAAATATGAATATTTTATATTAAATATTAAACAACAAAAATATTCTTGAAATATTAGATAACTTTTATACCCTTCAAAATTAATTTATTTCTTTGAAAAAAATAAAACATTGGGTAATATGGTAACATTTAATGCCTAAAATATAGGAGTTCAAAACCAACTCCAAAAAGAAAACAGAATGTTGGATAACATCTGTAGTTTATTTAGTGCCTTGACTATAGGAATTTGAAACCAACTAATAGTAGAACTTTTTTAAAGCTATAACATAACGTAGAATAGAATCTCCATATAAACTTTAGCTTCTGGTGCAACAACACAACTTCTAAATCTAAAGAATATGTTGAGATAGAGGGTGATCCATTCTGCCAAAGAGAGCACAGCGAAGACATGAACCCAAAACAAGAATCTTTTGCGCAAAGTACCACATGAGTACCTCTTCTTTATTCAACAATAAGAAAGTAAGGTGTTAGCATTGGTTCACAATAACTGCGGCAACCTCTTTATTTGATGCCATAATCTCTTTTCTTCAACATAGTATTGCTAAATATTTCTAAATTTGTATCACTAATGTTTTAAAAAAAAATTGTTAATATATGGTGGTTCAATGATTCTCATATATATATGTTTTAGTACTTATGACACAAAAACAAATACTCCTTTGATGTTCGTTTATGATTATTATGAACATGACTTCTTTTCTACTTGAGGTAACTATGTAGATCAATTTTATAAATAACAAATTATAGTTTCGTCGAAAAATTTGGTTACGATTTTATGAATTAATGTTATATACTGTATAGCATGTTCAAAATTAGATTGTGGTTATTAACTATATGTTGGCAATATCTCTCGTGCTTCTCGTGTCTGTTTGGAGCTAGACTATATTTCGTTGCGTTATTAGCTGGATCAGGGGCGAAACTATGTTGGCATTTGCCTAAAACTTATACTACATATAAGGTAAAATATTACTTGTTATTGATTAAAAATAGACTTTGAACACTCTTGCATAGCTCACTGGCAATTTGAACATCCTTATTGAATTTTCAGGCTTCGTCACTGAGCTGAATGAGTACGTGAAGTATATTTGTTGTGTTATGTTGCTTCTTTAAAGATTCTCGATAATGCATTAGTTGGAGTTAGATGAAGATTTTGTCCTAAATGTAGATTTTATGAGCATATAATATTTTTATGAATTTTTTGAAAACTTTTCATTTGTATTGCTCATAAACTAAGGTTACAAGACTCTAATTAACGACCGAAACCGCTTATTATATATTGAATATTTGGTTAATGCTTACCTTGAGACGTTACTTTTACTCCTTTTATTCTGTCACTTATCCTTTTAATTTTATCTCAAAATAATTACGCTTATTTGATGCAATGATAGTAAATAAATTACATGTTCAAATAATCCTAATTGTTGGACTATACTACGACAATATGTTTTTTCATACGGACAACCTTATGCTGCATTTTCAGGAACGATATTTATGTAGAGAATAGAATTCTGATCATGCCGGAACAACCAAAGCGAAAAATGTGGACATCTAACTAACTAAACTAAATTATCATTTTTGTTAGTTCAAATGATATCTGTTCATTTCATATTTAAGTATTATGTTGATGTAATAATATTACTAAAAACACTGAAATTAGCCACGAACAAATTCTGTAGCTAAACTGCAAATTCTATTGCTAATCCTACTTAGCAACAAATTAATAACAGAATATTAAAAATTTATGGCAGCGACGGATCCGTAACGAACTTCGTAGCTAAATCCATATTTTTTTTGTACTATTGATTTCAACATTAGAAAATTATTGCAAATGACTGAAGACATATGTGCAACGCACGTATATAGAAACTAGTACTATATTAAAAGCACGAAGGCCCTTAGCGAAATATCGTTCGTCTTTTTTACCCTTTTAAAATAGAGCTCGCACTAGATAAAATAGTCATTTGATTATATCCCTAATATTTAGGAATAGTCATTTAATTAATTCTCTATTATTTAGGAATAACCATTTAATTATTTTTCTAATATTTAAGACTTTTTAATCTAATAAAATTTTGCTTATTAATAATTTCCTTTTCAATTTCCTGTTATTTAAGAATAGTCACTTTTTTCTAATACTTAAAACTTTAGATCAATTAAAATTTCACCTAACAAAAAGTATTTTCTTGTTTGACGATGTAAAACATACGACTACAATAATTCTTAGTTATGCTACCTAATACTTATAACCTTGAAGTCTGAATTACAAAAAGAAAATTTCTGAATATGGTGCTAAGTAAAGGCACATAGACTTCGAAGACTACTTAATCAAAAGCTTCAAATGTGTTCAATATAAAAGAGTAATAATAATCGCTATATAAATAATAAAATTAATTAAGAATTTAATGTTTTTGATGAACTAATATATAAGATTTTGATGTCTACTATCTTTTTTCCTATAATTTTTGATGAACTAATATATAAGATTTTGATGTCTACTATCTTTTTTCCTATAATTTTTAACCTTATACAAATTCTATTTCATTCTAGAAAGAATTTCATTGGAATTAATTTATCATGTTGAAAAATATAGTAAAAAAGAACATAACACTAAATAAATATAGTATTAAAAGACTTAATTTTCTAGATGCAAAAATATTTGATTCCTTGAGCAATTTCAAATACTCTTTCTATTGTAAGAGTATATTTTTGTTAACTGGATGGAAGAAATTAAATACACAAAATTCTTTTTCAAAGTCAAAAGCATGTAAAATGCATGACTCATAAAAACAAGTGTCACGATCCAAAAATCCCTGATCGTGATGGCACCTAACTCAACCCACTAGGTAAGCCAACTAACAGACAATATAACTCAACAAAGATTATCAGAAAATAAAGAATAGATAACTGAACATTTACAATTTACCCAAGACCTGATAGTACGACTCATGAGCTTCTAAGACTTGGAATTTACAAAGCTGGTACGAATAAATATACGTTCTGTTTGAATGATACATAAACAGAATAGTAAAATCTAAGCTGCCAAGGACAAGAGGCAGCTATACCCGGAATGCGCGAACATCTTCCGAATCAGCACCCGACATCACTAGCAACTTCGCTCCAGAAATCTGTACACATCGTATAGAAGTGTAGTATCAGTACAACCGACCCCATATACTGATAAATGTTTTGTCTAACCTCGTCGAAGTAGTAACGAGACTTTTAGTTAAAAGATGCTTATTGTTATAACATGTACATTAGATTAACAGTAAAAGCAGTTCAAAGCATAACAAATAAAAGTACCATATATAACTCTGCGAGACGGTCAACAATTACTAAAAGGAATTACAGTAGAAGATTTACGGTCTTTCCTGGTATGAGAATTATATCCAAGATATCAAGTCAAAACGGCTCGGTAACACCCTTCGCGCTTCTATCTCTGCCTCACCATATATAAAATAATTTTTGTGATATATCAATTAGCACGACAACACTATTCATGCGTTCAACTCATCCTCCCAAATGTACGAGTAACAGAACCAACCAGATGACAGAAATATCGTTAACAGGAATTATAAAGTAGGAAATATGCAAGTAACAACAACGGACAAGGATACACATATGGGCACAGTAAAAGACTAAGCAGAAAGCACGTGAGTAATAACAACAATCGAAAAACAAGGAATATCAACTTCAATTAACTAGCATATTGGAGGCCTAAGTACAGATATAACAAATAAGAAGGAAACACATAATCTTTACAAGTTGACAAATAAGGGCATGAATGGCTAGCATGGTGGAAGGCTTATACTAAAGTGCGATAGAATAGATACGACATGAGCATAATTATAAAAGCAGAAAATAGGCATGGTATTTACAAGTTAAGCGAGTAGAAGGTATGAGCAACACAACAACAATTGAGATAGAGATCAATGACAGGACAATAGCAACATGTCACATCACATCTATAATTATAACAATAATAGTTCAAGGTAAAGACATGAACGTATACACGGAAGACTAATATCAAACATAATGCATGTCCCTCATCCTCGCCTGCACGGAAACACCCATCGTGCCATGACCTCACGATAACATACAAGCATAACAATATAAATGAATTGGCACGGCATCACCCTTCGTGCTTTTATTCTCAAATGATATGGCACAGCATCACCCTTCATGCTTTTACTCTCAAATGATATGACACGGCATCACCCTTCGTGATTTTACTCTCAATAATGTAGCACGACATCACCCTTCGTGCTTTACACTCTTCCTCACATGATAATGTATATAAAATGGCACGGCATCACCCTTCGTGCTTTACACTCTTCCTCACATGATAATATATATAAAATGGCACGGCATCATCTTTACACTCTTTCTTACCAAGCATATGAATATCAATGACAAATAAGGCAGGAAGCATAAATAACATCAAGGGGAGTATTTTTAACGGATATTCCAAACAAATCCCAATCATAACTTTCCAAGCCAACAATGGTTAAATAAACCCTCAAAAACTGTATTATTCAAATACTTCCACAAATCTCACGAATGATCCATAACACAAGTATAGAATCTAGTATCTCAAGAAGATCGGCTGTAGCAATGTATTAATGATTACGCATAGGGATGACCGAATTAGACACATCAATGTATTCTCAGAATCCCATCAAATTTGATCAAGTTATAATAGGCTAAGTCTTGATTCTAACATTTAATACTATGCTCGTAATATCTAGAAGTCAAGTGAGGCATGAATCAAGAAGGTCACGTAGTTCTACAAGACATAATTATAACATAATCTACCCCCGAACATGATTAACCCTGACACATACATATACGCTCGTCACCTCATATATGTATTGTCACGACCTAAAATCTAACTAGTCATGATGACACCTAACCCAACCTGTTAGGTAAGCCAATTACCAACTATTCAATTACAATGACAATTATTTAAAAGAAAATACCTAAAACCAATACATTTTCCCAAGAGCTGGTAGTACAAATCATGAGCTTCTAAGAATAGAGTATACAAAGCGAAAATGAAATAAATACATAGTCTGTTTGAATAATACATAAACAGAGCTTTTATAAAATCTAAGGCTACCCTGAATAAGAGGCAGCTACAAAAGGAACGCAGGTACATCTTCAATTCCCGCCACCATCAAGCACAACAACAACAACAGCCAACATCTGCACGCAATGTGCAGAAGTGTAGTATCAGTACAACCGACCCCATGTACTGAGTAAGTAAAAAACCTAGCCGTATGTTGAAAGTAGCGACGAGCTTCTACCAAGGTCGGGTCCAAAATCACTAGTCCACAACAGTCCATAACAACATAAAGCAAATAATACCAGAAGTAACTTAGAGATAAAATACTCATCCAAATCATGATTTCAAAAATAATAGTTCTTCCTTTCAAGTACAACAGTGAAAAATCCAAATCGTTTACCGAAATTTCCAAAATCGTGAATAAGTTTGAAAGCAATAATTTTCCTAAAATCCGTTCAATAATAAATAAAATATCTCATTTTCTTTCCCAAATAACCGATGTAAAATAAATGCCTCACTATGACCATCTGTCAACATAATTGAGAAATCATGAATAGTGCGATACCGTACAACATGAGGAAAACACATCTCTATGCATATATGTCATGTGTGCATGTCAATGCAATGTATCTCAGAGATTGCACTCATGTACTCACACTCTCAGAGTACTCAATCTCATTGTCTCGCATTCTCTCTCATTGTGCTCAGCACACTCAATCACTCAGCGCTATACAATACCTGCTGCGGCGTGCAGCCCGATCCCTATTTATAGTCGACTGCGCTCACTGGGGGTGTACAGATTCATGAGGGGCTCCTACAGCCCAAGCGCTATAAGCACGGATAACTCACGTGCTGCACAAACAACTCACGTGCCATAATATAAATATCTGGATCCGCACGGCCAACTCACGTGCAATAATAATATAAGGATCCGCACGGCCAACTCACGTGCAATAATAATATCTGGATCCGCACGGCCAACTCACGTGCTATAATAATATCTGGATCCGCACGACCAACTCACGTGCAATAGTATAATATATAGATCCGTACGGCTAACTCACGTGCAATAATATAATATATATAAAGCCAACATGGCCTGCTGCGGCGTGCAGCCCGATCCCAAAAATATTCTCACAATCAGGCCCCCGGCCTCCCTCAGTCATCAATCTCTCTAGTCTCTCTTTCATGGGCTCACAATGTCATGAGAATAGCCCAAAAAAATAATGATACGATGTATCAATAAATAACAATAGAGACTGAGATATGATATGCAATGAAATGAATATGACTGAGTATGAATTTTTAATTTAAAATAAATATTTCACAACAATATGACCTTTGTGGGTCCTAATAATACTGGCAAATAGCCTCAACATAATTTTTAATATGCTTTTTAGCTCAATTTCTTTAACTCATAAAATCACATGGAAAATGCCAAGATCATTTAACTACAAAATTTCACAGAAATAATTATGTCACAGTTTCTATAGTACACGCCCACACACCCGTCACCTAGCATGTGCGTCACCTCCCAACAATTTACGAAATACATATATTCAGGGTTCATACCCTCAACTCCAAGATTAGAAGAGTTACTTACCTCGAACAAGCCAAATCCAATGTCGAGCAAGCTAAGTAATGCTCCAGCAATTCCACTTTGCGTGTATCAACTGTCAAACGGCTCGAATCTAGTCACAATTAATTTGATTCAGCCCACAAAATTTATAGGAATTAATTATATATCAAAATACGAATATTTCCAAAATATCCGAAATTACGCCCCAAAAAATTACCCGTGGGGCCCATGTCTCAGAATCCGACGAAAGTTATAAAATATTAACGCCTATTCAACCATGAGTCCAACCATATAAATATTACGCAAATCCGACATCAACTCCACCCTCAAATCTCCAAATTAAACCAAGAGGGTTTTCACACCTTTTTCAATTTAATTCACCAATTAAATGTTAAAAACAACCATGGATTCGGGTAATTTAACCAATATTGAGTTAAGAACACTTACCCCGTTGTTTCCTCTGAACATCTCCCAAATATCGCCTCAATCCGAGCTCCAAATCGTTAAAAATAGAAAATGGGACTTCGTCCCATTTTCTGAACTTAAACTTTCGGTCCAGACCTCTCTTCTTCGCGAACGCGACAGGTCCCTCGCGTTCGCGAAGCATAAAATGTGCTTCCCAATATTTCCTCTTCACGAACGCGAGACACTGTTCGCGAACGCGATGCTTTACGGGGCCCTTCTCCACGAACGCGAAGGCAAAAACCCATGCCCACTATGTTTCCCTTCGCGAACACGATACCCCATACGTGAACGTGATACCCTATATGCGAACGCGATGCACAATCCAGCTTGTCTTCGCGAACGCGAGACCCCCTCGCGAACGCGAGACCCCCTCACGAACGCGAAAAGTAAATCCTGCCTGCCTGAAATTCCTCTTCGCGAATGCGAGGGCCCACTCGCGTACGTGAAAGAAAAAATCCGAAAAATGCCGCAACAGATATCAGCAATCTCACAAAGGACAAAAATGATTCGTTAACCATCCAAAACTCATCCGAGCCCCTCGGGACCTCACCCAAATATACCAACAAGTCCTAAAATAACATACGGACTTAGTCGAACCCTCAAATCATCTCAAACAACGCTAAAATCATGAATTACACCCCAATTCAAACCTAATGAACTTTAAAATTTCTAGTTTCTACAAACGACTCCGGAACCTATCAATTCACGTCCGATTGACCTCAAATTTTGCACACAAGTCATAAATGACATAATACAGCTATGAAAATTTTCAGAACTGGATTTCGACCTCGATATCAAAAAGTCAACCCCCCGGTCAAACTTTTCAAAATTCAACTTTCTGTATTTCAAGCCTAATTCCACTACGGGCCTCCAAATAATTTTTCGGACATGCTCCTAAGTCCAAAATCACCATATGTAGCTATTGAAATCATCAAAATTAAATTCCGAGGTCATTTACATATAATTTAAAATTCGATCAACTATTTCAACTTAAGCTTCCGACATGAAAATTCATTCTTCCAAGCTAACTCTGAAATACCTTAAAACCAAAATCGACAATTCACACAAGTCATAATACCTCGTAGGAAGTTATTCAAGAATTCAAATAGTTAAAAGAAACATAAATGCTCAAAATGATCGGTCGGATCGTTACATGTATCATCCCCGCATGTAGCAAACAATGTCAAATAAGAGAAAAAATTCCCTCAACAAAGTTAGGCAAAACATTTACCTCGAACGAGCCAATTACAATACAGAGCAAGCCAAGCGATGCTCCAAAAATGCCATCACGTGCGTAGTGACCTCCGAATGGCTCAAAACTAGACAAAGCAACTCAAATACATCAAATAAAGCCCAAGAAAATAATTTCAAATGATAAAGATCGAATCCTAAATCAAATCCAAATCCAGCCAAAAATCACACCCGGGCCCACGCCTCAGAACCCGACAAAACTCATAAAATCCGATAACCCATTCAATTACGAGTTCAACCATACTAGTTTCACTCAATTCCGATTCCAAATCGATGTTCAAAACTCAAAAATTCATATTATGAAACTTTAGGCCAAAACTCCCAATTTCCTCTTTAAAATTCATCATCCAAAAGCTAAAATCGAAGATAGATTCATGGAATATAACCAAAACTGAGCAGAGAATACTTACCCCAATTGATATGGTGAAAATCGCCTAAAATATTGCTCAATCCCGAGCTCCCCAACTCAAAATATGTTAAATGAACAAAACCCTCATTTTAATAATGTTCTACCTCGTTTCTTGTGCAAATAATCTCGAAACTCACTTTTGATACCTCCAATAGATTTCTTGTAAAATTATAGTCAAGTTAGGCTCTTGAATCACTCCATTTGATCTTATATTAAATGAGATATGTTGGTTTCAATATTTGGAAATAGTGCAGATTTTTAAATACGAAGTCATTGGTAATTTCGTAATTAATCTGAAAAATCTGGCAACCCAATTCTTAGTAAAATGACCATAAACTCCTCATACGATGTCCAAATTCGATGATTCTTTTTGCTATGGCTCCATAATTATGATACGGATCTAATGCTTCAATAAAAATAGAAATTGGAGCTCAATTGCTTAATGTAGTACCATTTATGCTTGAAGAAACAACGTCGAAACATAAAGAAACGAGTGCAACACAACCCAAACCTATTCGAAACTCACCCGAGCCCCTTGGGACCATGTCCAAACATACCAGCAAATCCCATAACATAACACGGACTTACTCGAGTTTTCAAAATACACATAATAACATCGAAACGATGAATCACACCTTAATCCAATAATCAATGTACTTGAAACTTCAAACTTCAACAACCGATGCCGAAACCTACCAAATCACGTCCGATTGTCCTCAAATTTTGCACACAAGTCACATTTGATATTACGGGCCTGCTTCAACTTCCGGAATTGAAATACGATCCCGATATCAAAAATTTCACTCTCGGTCAAACTTTCCAAAAATCCAACTTTCGCCATTTCGAGCCAAATTCAACTACGGACCTCCAAATCACAATCCGGACGCACTCCTAAGTTTAAAATTACCCAACAGAGCTAATGTAACTATCAAAATTTCAATCCGAGGTCAAATACTAAAAAGTCAAACCCGGTCAACTCTTTCAAATTTAAAGCTCCTAGTTGAGAATCATTCTTCCAAATCAGTCCCGAATAATCTGAAAACCAAAACGACGATTCACATAAGTCAAAATACATCATACGGAGCTACTCACGTCCATAAACTATCGAGCAAAATGCAAATGCTCAAAACGATCAGTCGGGTCGTTACAACAAGTTGAACAAATATGCATATTTGTTTAGTTATGTTCTCTTGTAGGTATTTTGAGACAAAAAGAAAATCTTAACTAATCCATTTTTTAGGAATAAAAGACCTTACTATCTAAAACTTTGAGAAAGAACAGGTTTTTCAACGTTACAAATTTCTATAATGCATCTAAATATCTAATATTGCTACCTCAATATATTTATATTTCATTGCTTATTGTATGTTGTTGCTTATATATTAGTTGAGAATCAAGGATAGTAACCTCAATCACGTCATCTTCACCAATGCGACGTAATGAGCTTCGGGTAGTATTAAGAGTATAGACAATTTGTTTTCCACAAGAAGAGGTCGACTTAACTCAACTATAAATTTGATGAACTTTGAACGAAAACAACATCTATGTAATTAGGTTACAAAGAACAAATTTGATCACCGTGCTAAAATCAGAAATATAAATATCAAAGAAAAAAGTTTTAATAATATATTCAAACCCGCAAAAGAAAAAGAAAAAAAAATTTAGAGCGCGTTTTAAACTTTTAATCTCTTTTGTTATAAAAATAGCTTAACTTTATTTTTTACATATGATATTTATTTTAGAATCTTGATAAAATTAAATTAGATTCTATCTTCTTATTCTCCAAAAAAATGAAACACTAATCGATTCCTTACACGATAATTCAAGCAAAGTTTTTATACTCCATATTATATCAACTGAAAGAGTGTGCATTCTTTTTGTATCACTTTTAAATAGACGTTAGGTGATATAATATATTTGTATTTTATATAATAAAATATCTATTAACCGCAGATATTATACTACAAATTCAAAAAATATTAAATTCAATTATTGTGCCAGTGTAATAATACTAATTTTCATCATTTAAACAAATATTGGATATAGTTTAATATCAATTCTTCTTTTTTAATAATTTATTCTTCTTGTATAATGCTATACTGATCAGCATAATACACGCGTGCAACGCATGCATACTAAAATAAGTTATTATAAAAGTGAAAATCTCAAAAGTTAAAAGTTGAATTACTAAAATGCCCTCTAAATAACCTAAATATCTTAACTTCAGTTTTAGTAACTGGTTGTCTTTTGGGTTAACACTCAAACAACCAAAAAAATTCAAAAGTCATGCCTTTGAAGTAATGACACCTTTTCGCATCCCATAATATTTAATTTGATACTAATTTAGCCTTATCCCCCCCCTCCCCAAAAGACGCCAGCCCGTAAATCTTCCTCTCCATTTTTTCCCTTTGCCTTAGGGCGGGACGTGGTTAATAAAGCATACCTCAAAGCGAAGAGGTGAATTTCTCTTTCATTGCCGAATTACAGCTTCTTCTTCAGACACGGTTGAGAAATCTCTTGGAATGAAAATTCATGTGGTGCTTAAAAAGGAACTGCAATGAATGTTTTCTCTAAATTAATGATCAAGCAACTAAGTTTTGAACTTTATTTTGGACACAAGCATTCCAGGTAATCTAATCTTGTGGTTCTTCATTATCTGCATAAGACTTTTTTTTCATGTGCTCATTTTTATGGACTTTTAGTTTAATGGTTTGACTATAGTTACACGCTGGGGCGATGCTACGTTTGGTTTGACTACTTTTTATTAAAAAATTGCATTTGTGTATATAGCTAAAACATTGAGTTTTAACGGTATATAACATAAATTAAATATCAGAAATTTTTTGTATTTTCTTTCAAGTTTGAACATCTTGGAAAAGTTCTGATGTCGCCACCAGTTACATACTGGAGTTGGCGGCTCAATCGGTCCTCTCGACGCCATTCTCTGAGTCGCAACTTCTATTAGAAATTACAAACGTAAAAGTACAAAAGATTGTCTAGCCATTAGGTAAAGCAGTAAAAAGCTAATATTCATCACGACTCACCATATATTCATTAGATCAGCTTCAAAAATCCCATATGAGAAAATATTGATAGTATTTTCTATTGGCATAAATCAATGAGATATAATTATCATTGAGTATTTCTTTTCATTCTGAGATTTTAATAGAAAGGAAACGTGTGATGAGCCAAAATGTCATTTTTAAATTCAATAATTAATTCTTTGTTCTAAGATCTCGAAAAGTACTATTTATTATTTTTCGACTTGCGTGCTCAATCCGTAAAATTTTTCGGAAAAGTTTTATGTGAAAAATGGATTAAAATGTGAATTAGAGCTTTAAAACTCAACTGGGTTGACTTTGGTCAATATTTTGAGCAAACGGACTCGGATCAGTATTTTGACAGTTTCTGTAGGTTCGTATCGTGATTTGAGACTTGGGCGTATGCCCAGAATCAAATTCTGAAGTTCCTAGCCCGAGATGTGGAATTTTGATAAAACATTAAAGGTTTTAAAAGCTTAAATCAAATAGTGACCGGATGTCGAATTATGTGCAAACGACTCCAGAATAGATTTTGATGATTCCAACAACTCCGTATGGTGATTTTGGACTTAGAAGCGTGATCAAAATTTTATTTGGAAGTCCGTAGTGAAATTAGGCTTGAAATGACTAAAATAGAAATTTTAGTTTGGAAGTTTGACCGGGGAATTGACTTTTTGATATTGGGTTCGGAATCTAGTTTTGAAAATTTTCACAGCTCCGTTATATCATTTATGACTTATGTGCAAAATTTCATGTCAATCGGACTTGATTTGATAGGTTTCGACATCGAATATAGAAGTTAGAAATTCTAAGTTTTATTAAGTTTGAATTGGAGCATGATTCGTGATTTTAGCATCGTTTTATATGATTTGAGGTTTCAATTAAGTTCGTATGATATTTTAGGACTTGTTGGTATATTTGGTTGAAGTTCCGAGGGCCTCGGGTGAGTTTCGGATGGTTAACAGATAAAAAATTGGACTTAAAAAGCTGCTGTAATTTTTCTCTTCTGCTGGATATTCTAGGCTGTGATCGAGCCAAGATCGAGCCCAGATATCGAGCCCAGGGTCGACGGCCAGGGTCGAAGCCAGAGACGAGGCTCAGGATCGATGCCATGATCGAGGCCATGATTGAAGGCCCAGGCTCGATGCCATGTTCGAGGCCATGATCGAAGGCCTGGGCTCGATGCCATGATCGAAGGCCCAGGCTTGATGCCAGGATTAAGGCCATGATCGAAGGACCATGCTCGATGCCATAATCGAGGCCATGACCGAGGTCCAGGCTCGAGCCTATGATCGAAGCAATGATCGAGGCCTAGCTCGAGGGCCATGATCGAAGTTACGATCGAGGCCCAGTTCCGAACGCTGCCTGGGCAGATTTATAAAAGAGGGCATTCGTCCCATTCGCCATTTTTAACAAATTGGAGCTTAAGCAGAGGCGAGTTTTGATAGATTTTTAAGGAAAAACATTGGGGTAAGTGATTCTAACTCGGATTTGGTATACATACACAAATATATCATTATTTTCACCATTTAATTAGTATTTTGAGATTGAAATTTGGGAAAATTTTAGAAATCTCATAGAAACGAATTTTTGAGATTTCGGTGTCGATTCAGAGTCAGATTTGAGTGAAACTGGTGTGGTTGGACTCGCAATTGAATGGGTTATCGGATTTTGTGAGTTTCGTCGGATTCCGAAACGTGGGCCCCACGAGTGATTTTGAGCTAATTTCTGATTTTATTGAACAATATAGTATTTTCTTATGAAATTGATTCCTATAATTTTTGTTGACTGTATCGAATTAATTATGACTAGATTCGAATCAATCGGAGTCGAACAATCGAGGAAAAAGCATACTACTTGGTTAAATTGGAGCAAGTCGAGATAAGTGACTTGTCTAACCTTGTGTGAGGAAAATCTCCCCTAGGATTGGTATTGAAGTGATAAATTGTAATGTGATGAAAGTCATGTACACGAGGTGACGAGTGTGTACATGGACTAAATGTGAAGGATTATATTTTTAAATTGTGAAGATCACTATTGCATATTTATTAAATTATTAAATCTTGTTATATTCTCCATCATTGATTTGATTTATATACTTTAAATTTGCTTGACCTTTTCCTGATGATTATTTTATCTGTTTAGTTAGAATTTGGTTTCTTTTAATCTGTGCATTATTTGAAGTTGATTTTCTTTAAATTAAATATTATTAATATAAAGTATTTGACATTTTTAAATCTGGTATTGAAGCAACATATTAAAGATTTTGAAATATTATTTTGCTGAATTATTTATTCCTGAATATTTTTGTAAGATTTTTGTACTCATTGTGATGGAGCCGTGAGCTCTTTATTGTGAAAATATATTATTGACGATTTATTTTGGCATGAGCCTTGAGCTCTTTATTGTGAAAAATATATTGTTGTTGAATTATTTTGGCAAGTTAAATTGAGTATTTGAGGTGCATATTGTGATATATTGTGATATTGATATGCATGCGGTGGTATAAGGTCTGGTATTGAAACACTTGCGGTGAGATAAGGATGGCTTGATACGCATGGCTAGTAGGGGGAACTACTAGAAGTCATGCGGTGTGATAAAGATGGTTAAAACGCGGGATGCTATTTCGGAAAAAATATTTTCTTCAAAGTAAATTGTGAAGGATCCCGCGGTGAGATAAGAAAATGAGATATTGTGAATTTATTTATGATTCGGGACTACGAGGTGGTACCTCGGGAGTGCCCATGTTGATATTGATTTATGTCTGTAGTTGCCTTGATTTATTTGTAGTGATTTTCTTAAAGTTGAAAAGAATTCTGTTTTGATTCCACAAGATATTATTTGCCCTTATTTTGTGTAATTAAATGGTGACATGCTACTTGATTCATTTTCATTGTCATTTTATTTTATTATATTGTTAAACATTTTAACATACAATTATCATTTTCCAGTAGGNTCGCCCTATCATGCTATTCTTGATTGTTACGCCAAGATGGTGACGTTGGCTATGCCAGGTCTACCGTGGCTAGAGTGGAGGGGTACCTCGGATCATGCTCCTAGCAGGATGTNATTTGTAGTGATTTTCTTAAAGTTGAAAAGAATTCTGTTTTGATTCCACAAGATATTATTTGCCCTTATTTTGTGTAATTAAATGGTGACATGCTACTTGATTCATTTTCATTGTCATTTTATTTTATTATATTGTTAAACATTTTAACATACAATTATCATTTTCCAGTAGGGCCTGACCTGACCTGGTCACTACTCTACCGAGATTAGGCTTGGTACTTACTGGGTATCGCTGTGGTGTACTCATACTATGCTTCTGCACATCTTTTTGTGAAGATTCAGGTACTCCTTACCAGCCCCGACATCGGTGAGTGACATGTACATGGAGGCTTCGAGGTATATATGCCAGCGTCCGCAGACTCCGGAGTCCTCTTCTATCATTATTANAGCCAGTTGTCCCAGTTCGGCCTGAGATTAGGACAACAGTTTCAGAGGGGGAGCAGCTCAGGCTCGAGAGGTACAAGAAGTACCACTCTCCCACTTTCAATGGCTTAGCTTCAGAGGATGCTCAGGGTTTGCTGGAGGAATGTCACCGTATCCTTCGTACTATGGGTATTGTGGATTCCAGTGGGGTTTCTTTCACGACATTCCAGTTTAGAGGAGCAGCCTCCCAGTGGTGGCGGGCATATGAGTTGGATAGTCCCGCTGAGGCATCTTCACTCACTTGGACTCAATTTTCAGATATGTTCTTAAGGGAGTATGTCCCTCGGAGTCTTAGAGATGCATGGCGCTCAGAGTTTGAGCAGCTGCGCCAGGATTCTATGACTGTATCAGAGTATGCGGTCCGATTCAGTGAATTGGCGAGGCATGTACCAGCCTTAGTTGCTACTGTTTGAGAGCGGGTTCGCAGATTTATTGAGGGTCTCCACCCTAATAACAGATGCAGTATGGCCCGAGAGCTAGAGATGGATATCACATACCAACATGTGGTGTCAATTACTAGGAGATTGGAATGTATGCGGGTCCGGGAGGGGGAATAGAGGGAAGCTAAGAGACCCTGAGATTCTGGCACATATAATAATTCTCGTGCCCTAGTTGCAGCCCGTCATGGTAGAGGTTATGTGATTCGTCCTATTCATTCAGCACTTCCAGCTTCCAGTGGTATTCCGGCTACTCCCAGACCTCA
>AWOL01S0025708.1:20043-41738 GCA_000715115.1 Nicotiana otophora | reverse complement strand
GGGACCATCCACTCCCCCAGTGATCATATTAATCACGTGTTGGGGCTCCTCTTGTTTGACTTGTTTGTTGGCATCCGTGTTTCTTAAGTTGTTTTTGGCCCGTTTGCTTAGGAATTCCCGAAGGTGCCTTTGTTGAACAATTGAGCCACTTTTTCTAGTAGCTGCCGACAATCTTCAGTCATATGACCGTGAGTACTATGGTACTCTGTAACGATCCGACCAGTAATTTTGAGAATTAACATCCTGTTCAGCGGCTTAAGGTCTCAAACAGCTTTGTAATATGTTTTATGACTTGCGTACAAGGTCGAGTTCGATTTTTGGATGATTGAGGATCAATTCGGAAAAAATAATTCTTATTTTAGAAGCTTATGTGAAAAGAGTTGACCGGAGTTTGACTTTTGTGTAGAAAACTCCAGAATGGTATTTTGATGATTCCAATAGCTTTTTATGGTGATTTTGGACTAAGTAGTACGTCCAAATTTGGATTTGGAAGTCCGTAGGATGCATTTTGGCAAAAATTGGAAAGTTGAAGTTTTGGAAGATTGAAAGGTTTGAATGGGAGTTTCCTTTATGAATATCTAGTTTGGATATCAATTCTGGAAATTGGAATAGGTCCGTTATGTCATTTATGACTTGTGCGCAAAATTTTAGGTCAATCGAAATTGATTTGATATGTTTCGACACGCGTTTTGGAAGTTGGAAGTTTTGAAATTTCTTAAGTTCGATTCGAAGTACGATTCATAATTTTGACATTATTTGATATGATTTGAGGCCTCGAGATATGTTATAAGACATGCTGGTATATTCGGATGGGGTCCCGAGGGGCTCGGATGAGTTTCGAATGTGTTCGGATCACTTTGTGGTCATATTGACATTATGGTGCTGGTTCTTCGTACCTGCACAAGCTTTGGTCGCAGGTGAGAATGTGCTTATGTGAGGAATGCTTCGCTTCTGCGAAGGAGAGTTTCTGCGGAGGAAAATGCGCATATGCGCAAGCGCTCCTCCGAAGGTTTGGTCACTTCTGCGAGCTTGGGGTGCGAACTGACCGTCCGCTTATGCGGTGTTATGGTCACTTATGCGATATGGCAGATGCGAGAAAATGTCTCACGGGTTCGTAAATTGGGCAGGCAAGTTAATACCTATGAGTTTTATTGATGCTAGGAAATTATTTTGGCTAGATTTGAGCCGTCCGAAGGTTTTTTCACTCGTGAAGGCCATTTTATAGTATCGGATTAGCTTCGCCAAGTAAGTAGTTTGCCTAACCTTGTGTGGGGAAATTACCCCTTAGGTATTGAGTCGTTTGTGCAATTTGTGTAATGTGAAATCCATGTACGCGAAGTGACGAGTACAAACTCGGGCTTATATATGAAAATTCTATCGGTTTAAACTCTTAGGTATCTTTTATGTATTTAATTGGAAATTGTTGACACATGTTATGTTCTTTATTCTCCATGTTCACAATTACATTCCTTATTACAAATTGTTGTTATATATCACATTCTTTACTTGCCGAGTTTGTTTTATATGGTTATTTGGACTAGTTACTACTTTAACCTTTTCGTGAATTCTGTGATTGTTGAGTTGCCATTTTATGGAAGATATTTTCATTATTGAGTTTTTTTCTTAATTAATTAATTGGAATTGAAGTAATCAAGAGGCATTGATTTATTTTACTTGAAGTTATGTTTAAAAGAGATGTTTTTGTTATTGAGATTTTTATATACGTTGTGTTGAGCTGTGAGCTATTTGTTGTGAAATTATTTGATATCGTTGAACCTTTGGAAAGGTTGTGGCCTACGGACATTTGTGATACAAGTTGATTATGTTGTGTTGTTGTGATAATAGCACGTGTGAATTATTGTATGGTTTGATTGTTATTATGTGGAATATAAGGGTGGCATTTCACCGTTGTTGTTATACGGGGCATAGGAGTGGCATCTCACTGTTGTTGAATCTACGGAGTGATAAGGGTGGATATTATACGGAGTGATATGGGTGGTTATAGGAGAGATAATGGTGGCTATTAATATTGTCCGGGCAGAGTGATATGGGTGGCTATAGGAGAGATAAGGATGCCTAATTATATTGTCAGGGCAGAGTGATACGAGTAGCTATAGAAGAATTGTGGCTAATGATATTTTCAGGACGGAGTGATACGAGTGGCTATAGGAGAGATAATGGTGGCAATGTCAGGGATGATGGCTGATGATGTGGGGGCATTGTGTTAGTGATATGCGTGATGTTGTGATTTTCCTTATGTTTGTCATACGCCGTGTGTTGATACCCAATTTGCCCTCATATATTTTTAAAACAATACATATACTTTTACAATATCATTTTGCATTATTATTTAATTTACAAGATTTACACAAGCACTTCTTATAATTTTCCATAATTTTAGAGCTGTTAAATTAATTTTCTCGCATTAATTTACATAAACAATTCAGTAATTACCCTTTTAAATTATTTGTGATGAATTAATCACTTCAAATTATTATTTGCATCCCTAATATATTTTTGAAATATTTTCACTTCATTTTTATATAATTACAATTGTATTTTTAGGCTATTCGCATAAATTTTCAATAATAGCCTATATTTTGCATTCTTATTGCAATTGACATTTCATTTAGGGTCAAAATAATATTTTATATTTTTTATAGTCTTCTATAATTGTTTAAAGTATTAGTTTGCATAATTAGCATTTTTATATATTTATTTAGCTATTTTATTAAACTATTTCCCTTTTAATTTCTATTTAAAATAGGTGGCCCAATATTTTTAACTAATTGTCGGACCAAAAGGCCCAATACCCTAACCCAATAACCCCTAGCCCAACACCAGCAACCTACCACCCATACCCATTTAATTAACCCGCCCCCATCCCTCTTTAAAATCCTGACCGTTGATCTCTTAGATCAACGACCCACAATCAACCTACCCTTTTAAATTACCCAACCCCAAACCCTAATCCCATTTTCCTCTAACCCGCCGCCCTGAAACCCTCCCCCTTCTCTGAAGAACCCTAATCGCCGCCTTCCTAAAACTCTCTGAATCCATCTCAAACATAGATTCTTTTCACGATCTTCTTACCTTATTTGTATTATCTCGTTACCATTCACCCGTTCATGGTATTACTTAGTACTTGCCCGATTTTGGCAAGTACTACCTATCTGAATCAAGTGTTATCATCCTCAACCTACAGTTCAGACGAAAATCCATCTGTATACACTCTCAACAGGATCATGTGGGTTCGATTCACTGAGATTCTTGGCTAATTTTTTGACCATTTGCCAACTAAGGTTTGTCCGATTTGTTTTACCTATTTCTACCCGGAATAGGCTATGCGTGTGACTTTACTTGTTCCTACTTAAATTTGACTGATTTTCTTTCCCTATTTGTGTTTAATTGATTGTTTTCCATATTTGTTCTTCCAATTTCTGTCACTATATAAACCCCTCCCAAGTCCCTTTTAGGATAGACTTTGAAATCGATCTTCTTCACTAAAAATTGGGGTTTTGCTATTCTCTTGCTCTATATTCTATATTGGCCGGCTGAAAGCCAAGGCCATTAACACCTTGTTACTTAACCTGTTCTTGGTGCGAGCATTTCCCTGAGTTCATCGAAGCTCATGGGAACTTTGACGCATTGGGATTCTGGGTTTTCTGTGGAAGTTCATTCTTTACTATTCTTCGCTAAACTGGTGAGTTACTAGACTTTGTAAATTCATTCCTATGTATTTATGATTTGCATATATTTTCACTCCTGAAGTTCGTCAGTTTAATATGTTTTCCTAGGCTGTTTTGTGTGCAATTCTGTTTTCTTTCTTCAATTCTTTAGGTCTTAAACTTTTAGCTTCAAGCATGTCTAAACCTGATTCTATTAAGTAGATATTTTCAAAATCTGACTAGTCCATGTGTTAAGAATTACTACTGTTTGGGACCTTTACACCTGTTAGCATCTCTTGGTGTTTAATTTTGCCTTAGGCCATTAATCTTGCTATTCGAATATGCTTTGCCTACATAATTTGTGCTCTCTTTCGTTAGCTAGTCGATTGTATTCAAAACCTGAGTATGTATACTCACTATATGGTACAAATCTGTTTCCTATCCTATTTTGAATTGCTGTGATGATATCCTGCATATATAGCATGTTGATCATGTTAGTATGCCCTTTAGCATGTTTAACCCCCCCTGATTCACCAGTAGTTGTAATCTTCTTTTCTCATATCTAAATGATGTCCTATTGTCAAATCAGCATGACTGTTTCATAACATCAGGACCTATACTTAGCATAATTTGGACCTCTTCCTTTATTATGAATTTGTGTATGCTACTGTCACCAATCCTGCCAACCTGTTCTGCTAATGTATGGCCACTTATGCACTAGGTGTTGAACTTGTTCTTCTGAATCTTTTCTAAGTCTGTTCTAAAGCCCCTAAGGCCCATTTGATAATTTGCTCTATGTGCTCAACTTGACTATGTTTGTATCCCATCAACTTTGTCTCTCAACCTTGGTTTACTATCCTTCACTTGTCATCTATGCTCTCTCTTGAGTTCTGATTCTTAGTCGGCTGAAAGCCATGGCTACCTAGGTTCTATTATTGATCACCCTAGTGTGAGCACTGCTCGGGGTCTAATTGAGACCCTTGTGAACTCTGACACACTAGGGCTTGGTCCTTAGTCATTCCCTAAATCCCAAACTACTCCTATTCATCCTATTCCATCATGTTATTTGTTGTGTACCTGAATTGGCTGATTTAAATGGTGCAACACTTGGTGCTATGGTTGAATAAATTGACTTTGGGCTCCTTTATGGATTCTGGGTTGTGTGTTGGATATGGCCCATATTAGAGGTCTGGGTACGCTGTGGGGGAGTTGTTTAAGGCCCAGACAATGCCGGGTATTTCATGTTGAGCCTACTGTAGGCCTATTGTCATTGTTGTGTAACATTTGTATTTTTACTCATTATTGGGCCTGTAATAACTTTTGTATAAATAATTGGGGTGTTAGTAAAAAGGGAAAATAGGTAGAATTTAATATTTACATGCAAAAATGGGTAGATAACATGCCTATAGGACTTGGTAATTTATTTGCTATATGTGTTGTTCGATTACATGTACACTGTAGAAATCACAACAATAGAAGAAGCACACACACACACACACTGTCTGCTCGCAAACCCCAAATGCTGCAATTATATTTATTGTTATATGTTATTAGAGAACCTGCCTATAGGAATTAGTTTCTCATCGATATTTCTGTCAATCCTCATCGCCTACTAGAAATCATGCCTATAGGATTGAAATTATTCTCCTTGGCGCTGCTCACCAAGAAATTATGCCTATAGGATTAAGATATGACGATAAAATAAGCTTTAAAGTGTTGTGCGTTAGAGATCCTGCCTATAGTAAATAATTGCTTGTTAATTGGTTAATACTAGACTACTCAAACACTGTTTCCTGAGCATCACTGTTAGGAAAACCTGGAGAATTCTAGGACTTTTCCCATCAGATTTTGTTATACTCAACTGCGTAGATCACCTAGGCATAATACATATAGGATTGGTAACTTAAAACCTTCAATAATCAGTTTGTAATACCTGACTAATTCTGTCTATAAGCAATGTCCTGCATCTAAAATTGCCCGCATACTTTGACTCAAAAATCACATAGAAAACATGTCTATAGGTTTAAGATTCTGCATTCTGTAGCTTCCTAATTGACATCTGTGTTTGCGTGCATTCGCTGCTTAAGTGTGGAGGTCAATGTGAGCCCTCAATTGCTTTTATGTGAAGTCTTTATATGTTTTGTTTGTCGCTTAGTTTTGCATTTTTGAACAGCCTAGATAAGGTCTAGAACCATCCAAATAGAGGTCCAAAATCTCCTGGACCATAGGTATGGGACGGGTAGTGCACGCATAGGGCACGACTTAGAATTGAATTAGAGCGCTCTTAGGTAAACAACTTTAACATAGTAATCGGGTAGCAGGAGATGATAGTCTGTGCCCACTGGATAAGATGAGTAACACCCTATCTCAAGGGAGTTATGAAATATTATTTATGTTGCACGGGGTGATCCTTTAGGCTAAAAAACTTAGGACCCCCCCCCCTTTTCCTTTCTTTTCTATTAGAATGAAAACATAGTTGTACCTCCCTATTCAAGATCTTTTGTAATAAATCTTAGATTTTCTACTCTCTTTGCTTACTTGATCACATAAACTAATCCATATAATTTAAGTTCGACCGGCACCCACAATTGTGGACCTCGAGGAGTGCTTAACACCTTCTCTTTGAGGTAACTTGATCCCTTACCCGATATTTGGTAGCATTGACCAGTTAAACCGGAGTCATTTGCAAATAGGTACCCTAATGCACCTTTAAAATTGTTAGTGGCGACTCTCCTCTTTTATACCTCCTTTAAAAGAGTTTTCACATGTCCAAACCTAATTCCGCGAGAAAAAGGGGCGCGACAGCATGGCGATTCTGCTGGGGATTTACACTTAGGCTCTTACCATAATGAACTTGACTTATGTGGATTACTTTCTTTGTTACATGCACATCCTTTCCCCTACTCACCTTTATTTTTTTTAAATCCGCTACGACATGCACATCCCTTCCCCTACTCACCTTTATTTTGTTTAAATCTTCTATGACAGGCACATCCCTTCCCCCCTATTCACTTTTACTTGCTATGACCGCTCTTTTATCTTGTCAAAAGTGCTATATCATGCCTACTTCCTTACTTGCTTTATTACATTCCCGCATATATTTTTATGAACTAAACTAACTCCTTCCGTTTGTCTTTCTTCTATATTCTTTCCATTTTTACCTTTGCTATATTATTTATTGCTTTTACATATCATGCAAATACTTGACAACGTGTTATTATTGCTGCATAAAGTATTTCCACATCATACTCCACTCGTGCCAACTATCATCATAGCGGCACTTGATGAGTGTCCGCTCTCTTCCGAAAATTACTTTTTTAAATCGAAAAGGCTTATTTGCGGTAGACTAGTCGATCATCGGTGCAATCGACGGTCCCGTGCCTTTTCCTCTCAAGTTGTCCACTCGGGAGTACCAGTCTAGACCATTCTAGAAACCCTACTCTAACTTGAAATGTACATGCATCATGCTAAACCTAGTACGGGTTGAAGCATTATTAACGTAACAACCCGCTAAGATGAACCTCGTCCAAAGTCCGACGGGATTTCCACAATCCTAATGGACGCTATCATACTATGTGCATTACTTGGAGAAAAATATGCCAACGTGTTGATCATTATTGCATAAACATTTTTGGCATTAATGAAATGACGCAAATGTTGGCATCCATTTTCTCCAAGTCTACGTGTCGCTTAGGCCTACCTCAGGCACAATGAGGTCCCCAAATTAGAACGCAAATTATTGCATGACTTTGTGAAACATGTTTTAATATCGCAAACACTATTTTAATATTCCTTACTAACTTGGTTACCTTTTGCTTTTTCTTTCTTTTGATTATTCCCATTCCCAAAGGTTGGTTCGTGCATACTGGCATCTTCTCAAGAACTGGACCGCTGCACCATCCCGGGCCTGTCGAGTTCCTGGGTAGCCTGGCAAATTAGCATGAATTACTTTAAAAAATAGTTTTGAGCATTTGAGACATTTTTCAGTATTCTGTTTTGAAATAATTGCTCGAGCCATCAAGCCGCACTTGTTGACGTTTTAAAGATTTTTTTTAATGCATTACTGCTTTTCGTATTTATTATTATTTTTACATTTTTATTTTCAGCATTATTATTACCTATCCCGATGAACCTACGACTGTGACATGCAATAAGATAACGCAACATGAGGATAGTGATTCAGTTAATCAGTATTGACAACGCCGCCAATTTAAACAGCGATTTGATGAAAGCCATGTGTGAAACGTTCAAGATCAAGTATAGGAACTCCACGACATACAGACCGCAAATGAATAGAGCTGTAGAAGCCGCAAACAAGAACATCAAGAAGATACTGAGAAAAATGGTAGATAATTACAAACAATGGCACGAGAAGCTTCCATTTGCTCTGCTCGGGTATCGTACGACGGTTCGCACATCAACTAGGGCAACTCCCTACTTATTGGTTTATGGTACTGAAGCGGTTATTCCTGCCAAAGTAGAGATCCCTTTTTTAAGAATTATACAAGAAACTGAGCTCAGCGACGCAGAATGGGTATAGAGCCACTATGAACAACTGGCTCTCATTGATGGAAAGAGAATAAATGCGGTATGTCACGGTCAACTTTACCAGAATAGAATGACAAGAGCTTTCAACAAAAGGGTCAGACTGAAACAATTCACACCGGGAAGTTAGTGCTAAAGTGGATCTTCCCACATCAGGACGAGCCAAGGGAAAATTCTCACCCAACTAGCAAGGTCCCTACATGGTTCATCGAGTACTAACAGGAGGAGCACTCATACTTGCAGAAATGGACGGAGAGATTTGGCCAAAACCTATCAACTCAGACGCAGTCAAGAGATACTATGTTTAGGGTTGTTTACATTTCTTCATTTGATGTAACTAAACTACGCTTGACCTGATTCCCGTTTAAGAAGGGATACGTAGGCAGCCCTGTGGGTTCGGTCACATCTTAATAAAATCTTCATTTTTGCCATGGTCAGAAATTGGGGCTGAATTTTGAGGAGGACCCTCAAAATTCTAAAGCTAGTCCAGCCAACTTCGTCATACACAAAAAAGTCAAAGGATTGTTTTTAAACTGGGGCAAACTTTTGAGGAGGACCCTCAAAATTCTAAAGCAATGAGGTCGCAATGTCTCTAAAAAAATGTCACAGTCATTGGCTCATCTAGATTACTTAATATTTCATACTACCATATTTCAAATAACTACAATCATCAAATGCACGCATATGTTTCGAAAAAAAAACTTTATTTTCTATAACAGCCAGATGCTGCCTTGGGTAACTCAAACATGATATCAAGACAGGAGCAAAGGCAAAGCAACAAGGTAAAAGCACAAACCAACCTTCCCTCACAAAACTCATAATATTTCTTTGGATGCAGGCATAGTAAGACAACAATATCTGCAGATACATCAGGTCACTACCTTCAAGACACCAAATTATCTATCACAAGCATCTCCATCCCTATTTGCACAAGGCTAAGCACTGCCTCCTTAACTGCTTAAGGCTAAGCACTGTCTTTCTTTGCATGAGACTAAGCATTGTCTCCTATTTGCATGAGGCTAAGCCCTGCCTCTCTATTTGCATGAGGCTAAGACCTGCCTCCTTAATTGCGTAAGGATAAGCACTGCCTTTCCTGCATGAAGCTAAGCACCGCTTCCCTTACTTACATGAGACTAAGCATTGTCTCCTCTTCCTGCATGAGGCTAAGCATTGCCTCCCTAATTCCACAAGGCTAAGCACTTCCTTTTCCTCGTGATTAAATGCTAACTCCATTATGCCATCTAAGACCTAGCATTATCCTCTACTCACCCAGGGCTAAGCATTGACCTCATCTTACCCAAGACTAAGCCTTGTCTTGTCTCATCTTCGCATATGGCCAAATATCATATTTTGCATTTCATGGGCTGAAATATCGCCATTTTTTCCAAAGGCGTCATGGTCTGAATGCATCACCCTCAAATCCGGAAGACACCATTCCATGGACCGAGGATCTCTCAAAAGTGCACATCATTATTCAAAGGAGTCATGGTTCGAAGGCACCATTCTCATGGCCCGAGGACATCATTTCATTCCATGCGAATCCCTTATCACATGATTCATGGCCCAAGACGTCATGGTCTAAGGACACCATCCTTACCGTCCAAAGACAACCCTCATGGTCCGAAGGGAATCTGCATCATATTTAAATTCTCGCAATAATCCATATATACTTACATGCATCGTGTTTTAAGTTTTGCAGGTAATCCAGGAAGTAACCATTCTCCTAACGAGAGCAATCTTCGCTCCGGTTTCCGTTCAATGTTCACATCCTGCAATTATTTCAAACGTAACCAACCACCATCAATTACCCGCTTTTTACTCTATGACCGTTCAGATATTTACTCAGTGATCCATCCGTAACGTTTTAGATTCACATCGATGACTCCACATAAATTCATCCGATATTGTCCTACCCAAAAGAACCTTTTCCGAAGCATACGACCATTCCTATAATAACTCCATCGATTCAGTTCACCGTTGGATCTAGAACTACACACGACCCGATTCTCGTAACAACAGGGATATGTAGGCAACTCAGGAACCAGGGTTCGGCCTCCATATTTTTAAATCACCTCATTCGGTCAAAATCGATCATCATTTTCTTTACCCGACAACTTTTTCATCATTCCCGGGTAAAGATGAGTAGATGTTGATGCCCAATTTTGCCCTCATATATTTTTCAAACAATATATATACTTTCAAAATATCAGTTTGCATTATTATTTAATTTACAAGATTTACACAAGAACTTCTTATAATTTTCCATAATTTTAGAGTTGTTAAATTAATTTTCTCGCATTAATTTACATTAAAAAAAATCAGTAATTACCCTTTTAAATTATTTGTGATGACTTAATTACTTAAAATTATTATTTGCATCCCTAATACATTTTTGAAATATTTTCACTTTATTTTTATATAATTACAATTGTATTTTTAGGCTATTCGCATAAATTTACAATAATAGCATATATTTTGCATTCTTATTGCAATTGACATTTCATTTAGGGTCAAAATAATATTTTACATTTTTTGTAGACTTCTATTATTGTTTAAAGTATTAATTTGCAGAAGTAGAATTTTTATAAATTTATTTAGCTATTGTATTAAATTATTTCCCTTTTAATTTCTATTTAAAAGAGTTGGCCCAATTTTTTAAACTACTTTTCGGACCAAAAGGCCCAATACCCTAACCCAATAACCCCTAGTCCAACACCAGCAACCCACCACCCATACCCATTTAATTAACACGCCCCAATCCCTCCTTAAAATCCTGACCATTGATCTCTAAGATCAACGGTCCACAACTAACCTACCCTTTTAAATTACCCAACCCCAAACCCTAATCCCATTTCTCTCTAACCCGCTGCCCTAAAACTCTCCCCCTTCTCTGAAGAACCCTAATCGCCGCCTTCCTAAAACTCTCTGAATCCATCTCAAACATGGATTCTTTCCACGATCTGCTTACCTTATTTGTATTATCTCGTTACCATTCACCCGTTCGTGGTGTTACTTAGTACTTGCCCGATTTTGGTAAGTACTACCTCTCCGAATCAAGTGTAAGCATCCTCAAACTACAAGATTCAGACGAAAATCCATCTGTATACACTCTCAACAGGATCATGTGGGTTCGATTCACCGAGATTCTTGGCTAATGGTTTGACCATTTGCCAACTAGGGTTTGTTCGATTTATTTTTATACCTATTTCTACTCGGAATAGGCTATGCATGTGACTTTTCTTTTTCCTACTTTAATTTGACTGATTTTCATTCCCTATTTGTGTTTAATTTATTGTTTTCCATATTTGTTCTTCCAATTTCTATCACTATATAAACACATCCCAAGTCCCCTTTAGGACAGACTTTGAAATCGATCTTCTTCACTAAAAATTGGGGTTTGGCTACTTTCTTGCTCTGTATTCTGTATTGGCCGGCTGAAAGTCAAGGCTATTAACACCTTGTTACTTAACCTGTTCTTGGTGCGAGCATTGCCCTGAGTTCATCGAAGCTCTTGGGAACTTTGACGTATTGGGATTCTGGGTTTTCTGTGGAAGTTCATTCTTTACTATTCTTCGCTTAACTGGTGAGTTACTAGACTTTGTAATTTCATTCCTATGTATCTATGATTTGCATATGTTTTCACTCCTGAAGTTCGTCAGTTTAATATGTTTTTCTGGGCTGTTTTGTGTGCAATTCTGCTTGCTTTTTTTCAATTTTTTAGGTCTTTAACTTTTAGCTTCAAGCATGCCTAAACCTGGTTCAATTAAGTAGATATTTTCCAAATCTGACTAGTCCATGTGTTAAGAATTACTACTGTTTGGGACCTTTATACTTGTTAGCATCTTTTGGTGTTTAATTTTGCCTTAGGCCATCAATCTTGTTATTCGAATATGCTTTGCCTACATAATTTGTGTTGTCTTTCGTTAGCTAATCGATTGTATTCAAAACCTGAGTATGTACACTCACTATATGGCATGAATCAGTTTCCTATCCTATTCTGAATTGCTGTGATGATATCCTGCCTATATATCATGTTTGATCGTGTTAGTATGCCCTTTAGCATGTTTAACCCCCTTTGATTCACCAGTAGTTGTAATATGCTTTTCTCATGTCTAAATGTTGTCCTATTGCCAAATCAACATGATTGTTTAACATCAGAACCTATACTTAGCATAATTTGGACTTCTTCCTTTATTATGAATTGTATGCTACTGTCACCAATCCTGCAAACCTGTTCTGCTAATGTATGACCACTTATGCACTAGGTGTTGAACTTGTTCTTTTGAATCTTTGCTAAGTCTGATCTAAAGCCCCTAAGGCCCGTTTGATAATTTGCTTTATGTGCTCAACTTGACTATGTTTGTGTCCCCTCAGCTTTGTCTCTCAACCTTGGTTTACTATCCTTCACTTGTCATCTATGCTCTCTCTTGAGTTCTGATTCGTAGCCGGCTGAAAGCCAAGGCTACCTAGGTTCTATTATTGATCACCCTAGTGTGAGCACTGCTCGGGGTCCAATTGAGACCCTTGTGAACTCTGACACACTAGGGCTTGGTCCTTAGTCATTCCCTAAATATCAAACTACTCCTATTCATCCTATCCATCCTGTTATTTGTTGTGTACCTGAATTGGCAGATTTAAATGGTGCAACACTTGGTGCTATGGTTGAATAAATTAACTTTGGGCTCCTTTATGGATTCTGGGATTGTGTGTTGGATATGGTTATTTCATGTTGAGCCTATTGTGGGCCTATTATCACTGTTGTATAATATTTATATTTTTACTCATTATTGGTCCTGTAATAACTTTTGTATAAACAATTGGGGTGTTAGTAAAAAGGGGAAATAGGTAGAATTTAATATTTACATGCAAAAATATATAGAATTTAATATTTACAAGCAAAAATGGGTAGATAACATGCCTATAGGACTTGGTAATTTATTTGCTATATGTGTTGTTCGATTAAATGTACACTGTAGAAATCACAACAGCAGAAGAAGCACACACACATACTATGTCTTTTCGCAAACCCCAAATGCTGCAATTATATTTATTGTTATGTGTTATTAGAGAACCTGCCTATAGGAATTAGTTTCTCATCGATGTTTTTGTCAATCCTCATCGCCTACTAGAAAGCATGCCTATAGGATTGCAATTATTCTCCTTGGCACTGCTCACCAAGAAATTATGCCTATAGGATTAAGATATGACGATAAAATAAGCTTTAAAGTGTTGTGCGTTAGAGATCCTGCCTATAGGAAATAATTGCTTGTTAATTGGTTAATACAAGACTACTCAAACACTGTTTCCTGAGCATCACTGTTAGGAAAACCTGGAGAATTCTGGGACTTTTCCCATCAGATTTTGTTATACTCAACTGCGTAGATCACCTAGGCATAACACATATAGGATTGGCAACTTAAAACCTTCAATAATCAGTTTGTAATACCTGAATAATTCTGTCTATAAGCAATGTCCTGCATCTAAAATTGCCCGCATACTTTGACACAAAAATCACATAGAAAACATGTCTATAGGATTAAGATTCTGCATTCTGCAGCTTCCTAATTGACATCTGTGTTTGCGTGCATTCGCTGCTTAAGTGTGGAGGTCAATGTGAGCCCTCAATTGATTTTATGTGAAGTCTTTATATGGTTTGTTTGTCGCCTAGTTTTGCATTTTTGAACAGTGTAGATAAGGTCTAGAACCATCCAAATAGAGGTCCAAAACCTCCTGGACCATAGGTATGGGACGGGTAGTGCACGCGCAGGGCATGACTTAGAATTGAATTAGAGCGCTCTTAGGTAAACAACTTTAACATAGTAATCGGGTAGCAGGAGATGATAGTCTGTGCCCGCTGGATAATATGAGTAACACCCTATCTCAAGGGAGTTACGAAATATTATTTATGTTGCACGGGGTGATCCTTTAGGCTAAAAAACTTAGGACCCCCCCTCGTTTTCCTTTCTTTTCTATTAGAATGAAAACATAGTTGTACCTCCCTATTCAAGATCTTTTGTAATAAATCTTAGATTTTCTACTCTCTTTGCTTACTTGATCACATAGACTAATCCATATAATTTAAGTTCGTCAGGGACCCACAGTTTTGGACCTCGAGGAGTGCCTAACACCTTCTCATTGAGGTAACTTGAGCCCTTACCCGATCTTTGGTGGCGTTGGAGAGTTAAACCGGAGGCATTTGCAAATAGGTGCCCTAACACACCTTAAAAATCGTTAGGTGACGACTCTCCTCTTTTAATACATCCTTTAAAAGAGTTGTCACATGTCGAAATCCGATTCCGCGAAAAAAAGGGGCGCGACATCGTGCGTGACCTATTGTTGTTTCGATTAGCTATTCAATATCCTTGATATTATTTGTTGATTTGGGGTGTAGTTGTACACTTGCACCAACTAGCTCATGAGTATGAAACTTGACATTTATTAATTATGCCCATGTATTCTGGTATCATCCGTTTCATGTTGCTATTGAGCCTATGATTATGCTGGACAAATTGTGATTAGTCAGTTTGTGATCATGCCGGGCGGATTATGATTTGAGATGTGGGCACGAGGTGCCGTGAGTATATGATGGTGGTTGAGACCCGTGATTTGTGACTATAAAATGAGGTACCACGGAGTGACTTTGTTGTGAAAACTTGTGTTAGAAAGATTTGATCAATTGGTTGTCCTTGTGTTCCTTATTTGGTTTGAACGATATTTTACGGTTTTCTTATTTCTTTGCTGTTTATATCACTGGTTGATTCTTGTTTCCATTTACTTCTTCCTGTTTTCCATTATTATCGTTATACCGCTATACTACACAGGTTATTTTGACTAGTGAGTGTCTTGACTGTACCCCGTCACTACCTCACCGAGGTTAGTCATGATACTTACTGAGTACCGACCGTGGTGTACTCATACTACACTTCTCCATATTGTTGTGTAGAGACAGGTATTAGAGATATTGGACTCGGGCAGAGTTAGCTTGTTGATCGCAAGGATTCAAGGTAGAGCGGCTTGATCATCGCACTCCCTTGGATTCTTTTCCTTATATTGTACTATTAGTTATCATTTGAACAATATTGTATTTCGATCATTGAGAACATTTCATGTATTCAGTTAGAGTTCGTGACTCTGTATTACCAGTCTTGGGAGGTTATTATGATTATTGCCGTGTAGGCTTATTTCCGCTTTTGGGTTTCGATACTTGTATTAAACTCTATTTTAAAAAAATGGCTTAAATTATTAATGTAATCGGCTTACCTAGTATTAGAGACTAAGTGCCATCACGGCGCCGGTGGTGGAATTTTGGGTTGTGACAAGTTGGTATCAGAACTCTAGGTTCATAGGTTCTACGAGTCATGAACGAGTTTAGTAGAGTTTTTCGAATCGGTATGGAGACGTCTGTACTTATCTATGAGAAGCTACCAAACTATTAGGAAAATTTCCATTTCTTTCATTCCTATCGTGCAGATTTGTTGATTTCGGAGTTTGAGCCTTTGTATCTCTATTCTCTCATAGATGGTGAGGACATGCGCTACCAGGTCAGCTGAGAAGACACTCGTGCACTCTGCTAGAGATGAGAGAGGCCGAGAAAGGGCAGGTGTCGTAGATAGAGCACCTGTCAGGGCCACATTTGAGGAGCCACCAAAAGCTCCGGTTGGGGGACAGGCACCAGAGGCACCTGTTATTATTCCCGGACTTCAGGAGACTTTAGCACAATTTCTGAGCATGTTTGGTACATTGGCTCAGGCGAGATTGATCTCCATTTCACCAACTACTTTCTAGATTGGGGGAGAAGCTTAAACTCCTACTGTCCGTACTACAGAGCAGCGGGCTCACATTGGTTTGGTTCCGAGTGTGGTGCCGATACAACCTGTATTTCGGTTCAGTTTGAGGTCAGGTCAGGGGAATCATAGGAGGAGCATAAGAGGCTTGAGAGGTTCAAGAGGTATAGTCCACCTACTTTCAGTGGCATAACTATCGAGGATGCTCAGGGATTTCTAGAAAAGTGTCACTATATTCTCCGCACCATGGGTATTGTGGAGGTGAGCGGAGTTGCCTTTAATATATTTCAGTTATCAGGAGCAGCGTATCAGTGGTGGCAGGTTTATGAGGAGGGCAGACCAGTCAATGCAACACCACTCACTTGGGCTCAGTTTTTGGAGATATTTTTGAAAGAATTTGTTCCCCAGACTCTCTGGGATGCGTGGCACACAGAGTTTGAATGGTAGTGTCAGGGAACCATGATGCTGTCAGAATATGCTATTAGGTTCAGTGAGTTAGCTCGTCATGCACCTACTTTGGTTCCTACAGTTAGAGAACGAGTCCACATATTCATTGAGGGGCTCAATTATGATTTTAAATTTTGCATGGCTCGGGAGTTGTAGACTGATACTCCATTTCAGCAAGTTGTGGAGATTGCGAGGATGTTAGAGTGTGTTAGGGGTGAGGAAAGGGAATCTAAGGAGACCAAAAGGTTTCAAAGTTTTGGAGGATTTAGTAGATTCTACTCTTCATCTATGACTCATTATGGCAGAGGCTCGGGCAGTAGGCCAGCCCAGTCCACACTTCAAACTACTCGTGGTGCTCCAGTTAGTCAGGGTACTCATGTGGGGAAGTCATCTTTTAGTGCACCACCGACATGGGGTTCTTATAGTGGTTATTCTAGTTATCTTGCACAGACTCAGTACGAGCAGTTGCGCCCACAAAGAGGTTGTTATGAGTGTGGTGATAATAGGCACATCATGAGAGATTGTACCAGACTTGGGAGAGGTGGATTTCATCAGGTCATTCAGGCCACAGACTCCGTTCCAGTTGCTACTCCACCTGCACAACCAGTTAGGGGTGAAGGACATGCGGGTAGAGGGCGCCCTAGAGGGGAAGGCCCGACCCGTTGATATATTTGCTATGGTTTGGCTGAGGTCACTACACTAGATGGTGTCATTACAGGTTTGATTTTGATTTGTTATAGAGGAGTACTATCCCTATTTTGATTCAGTTTCGCTTATCGAGGTGAGACCTCCTATCATGCTATGGGCGAGCTTCGTGATTTTGTACCCTACTTATGTGTTTATACCTGTTGGGAAATTCTATGGTGTTAGCTCGTGTCTATCATTTATTTTGTTCACTATTGATAGTTGTGAGGCTAGAAGTGACTTTCTGTTACTTAGTACAGTGAGTTTTGATGTGATTACGGAATGATTTAATTATAATTTGTGATTTAGATGTCCTACCGGTATGGGGGATTCATTATGTGTTGTGATTTTGTTTAGCGAAATTTAAAAAAATGAAAGGTTTTGGTTAACATGATATGTATATCACTTGTGAATCAGAACTGAGGATGGGATCCTCGCATTTTTATGTGGTTTGATATGTTTGAACCGGGCTACGTGCTGCGGTGGAAGTTATATTTGGATGAGATCCTTGTGGTTAATTCATGTATTTTAGTTCTACCTTGTGAAATTGATTTGTATTATTGTACAGATAAGGAGTTATGCCTATTGGATTTATTTGATAGTTCTCTTATGTGTTTCTCTTTGCATATTTAGCCATATTTGCATTGTATTTACAAGGTTTTTAGTTTACGAGGTATGCGTCCAGATGGCGTTAAAGGTGACTTGTTGATTCAGGTGAATAATTATGAGGTCTTCATGTCTCATGCATTGTTGTCAGTGTTGTGAAGGTTTAAAACGAGGCTTAAACTGAGATGAAGTTAATTGCCGGTGTTGTAATTAATTATGGGCAGCTATTGTGGCCAGAGTTATTCTATGGGCATATGTGTGATGTGTTACGTTGTGTACTTATACCATGTGGGTGTAGGCATGAGTTGTTACAGCTTGTCGGACTGATACCATGTGTTGATGTGAGAATTGGGTCTTTTGGAAATGATCAGATGGTGAGAAATTTGGTTCCAAGGTTCATTAGTGTTGGTGGAAGGAATGATCTTCAATTGAGATAATGTTGTCGGGCTTAGGTCGATTGGGGTGACGTGGGATAATCCGCGAGTATATGCGTAAGAGTATGTTCAATGATTTGATGAACTCGGAATGGTACTCATCACGTTCGAGGACGAACATTGGTTTAAGACGGGGAGAATGTAATGACCTGACCGGCCATTTTGAGAATTAGCGTCCCGCTCAGCGGCTTAAGGTCTCGAACAACATTCATGCACTTAATGAACAGTGTATTTCAGCCTTATCTTGACTCATTCGTCATTGTGTTTATTGATGACATTCTGGTGTATTCCCGAAGCTGGGAGGATCATGAGCAACACCTGAGGACTGTGCTTCAGACTTTGAGAGAAAAGCAATTATATGCAAAATTTTCAAAGTGTGAATTCTGGCTTGAGTCAGTGGGTTTTTGGGTCATATAGTTTCGTGCGAGGGGATCAAGGTAGATTCGAAGAAGATTGAGGCAGTGCAGAGTTGGTCCAAATCATCCCTAGCTACGGAGATCCGAAGTTTTCTTGGTTTGGCAGGGTATTATTGCCGATTTATAGAAGGTTTCTCTTATATTGCGGCACCTATGACCAAATTGACCTATAAGGGTGCTCCGTTCAGGTGGACCGAGGAATGTGAGGAGAGCTTTCAAAAGCTCAAGACAACTTTGACTACAACCCCAATATTGGTATTGCCTACAGGTTCAGGGTCTTATACTGTGTATTGTGATGCATCGCGTATTGGTCTCGGTGCAGTGTTGATGCAAGACGGTAGGGTGATTGCCAGTGCGTCAAGATAGTTAAAGGTACATGAAAAGAATTATCCTGTCCATGACCTCGAGTTAGTAGCTATTGTTCATGCCTTAAAGATTTGGCGACGTTATTTGTATGGTGTCCATTGTGAGGTTTATACCGATCACCAGAGTTTACAACATCTGCTTAAACAGAAGGATCTTAATTTGCGGCAGCGTAGGTGGTTGGAGTTGCTTAAGGATTATGATGTCACCATTCTCTATCATCCAGGAAAGGCCAATGTAGTGGTCGATGCCTTGAGTCGTAAGGCAGAGAGTTTGGGCAGCTTAGCATATCTACCAGTTTGGGTTTTTAGTTTACGAGGTGTGCGTCCAAATGGCGTTAAAGGTGACTTGTTGATTTGGGTGAATAGTTATGATGTCTTCACGTCTCATGCAATGTTGTCAGTGTTGTGAAGGTTTTAAACGAGGCTTAAACTGAGATGAGTCATAAGGCGGAGTCGCGTCTCATGCATTGTTGTCAGTGTTGTGAAGGTTTTAAACGAGGCTTAAACTGAGATGAGGTTAATTGTCGGTGCTGTAATTAATTATGGGCAGCTATTGTGGCCAGAGTTATTCTATGGGCATATGTGTGATGTGTTACATTGTGTGCTTGTACCATATGAGTGTAGGCACGAGTTGTTACAGCTGGTCAGACTGATACCATGTGTTGATGTGAGAATTGGGTCTTTTGGAAATGATCGGATGGTGAGAAATTTGGTTCCAAGGTTCATTAGTGTTGGTGGAAGGAATGATCTTTAATTGAGATAATATTGTCGGGCTTAGGTCGATTGGGGTGACGTGGGATCACCCGCGAGTATATACGTAAGAGTATGTTCAGTGATTTGATGAACTCGAAATGGTACTCGTCACGTTCGAGGATGAACGTTGGTTTAAGACGGGGAGAATATAATGACCTGACTGGTCATTTTGAGAATTAGCGTCCCGCTCAGCAGCTTAAGGTCTCAAGCAGCTTCGTAATATGTGTTATGACTTGCGTACAAGGTCGAGTTCGGTTTTTGGATGATTCGGGATCAATTTGGAAGAACAATTCTTATTTTAGAAGCTTAAGTGAAAAGAGTTGATCGTAGTTTGAATTTTATGTAGACGACTTCAGAATGGTATTTTGATAATTCCAATAGCTTCGTATGGTGATTTTGTACTTAGGCGTACGTCCAGATTTGGATTTGGAAGTCCGTAGGATAATTCGACGCATTTTGGTAAAAAATGGAAAGTTGAAGTTTTGGAAGGTTGAGAGGTTTGACGGGGAGTTGACTTTGTGGATATTGGGTTCGTATTTCGATTTCGGAAATTGAAATAGGTCTGTTTTGTCATTTATGACTTGTGTGCAAAATTTGAGGTCAATCGAAATTGATTTGATATATTTCGGCACGAGTTTTAGAAGTTGGAAGATTTGAAAATTCATAAGTTCGATTCGAAGTGTGATTCATAGTTTTGAAATTGTTTGGTGTAATTTGAGGTCTTGAGTAAGTCCACGTTATGTTACAAGACATGTTGGTATATTCGTACGGAGTCCCGAGGGGCTCAGATGAGTTTCGGACGTGTTTAGATCATTTTTTGGTCATGTTGGCATTCTAGTGCTGGTTCTTCGCACCTGCGCAAGATTTGGCTGTAGGTGCGGACATGCTTATGCGAGGAATGCTTTGCTTCTGCGAAAGGGAGGTGTTGTGGCGAATTCTGCTTCTGCGGAGAAAATGCGTAGATGCGCAAGTGCTCAGGCGAAGGTTTGGCGCTTCTGCGAGCTTGGGGTGCGAACTGACCGTCTGTGTCACGACCCAAAATCTCACCTGTCGTGATGGCGCCTATCTCGATACTAGGCAAGCTGTTAATGTCACTAAACCACAATTTCTTTTATGTCTGAAAATATAATATTTAAATACAATACAAAATCTCCCAAACACAAATATGAACACTCCCCAAAATCTGGTGTCACTGAGTACATAAGCATCTAATATGAATACAAATATGGAAAAGTACGGTCTACAATAGTCTAAGACCAAAAGTACAGTAATACAGAGATAGGGAAGGAGAGACAAGGTCTGCGAAACACGGTAGCTATCTCTGAATCTCCAAAAAATCAGCTGTACGGAAGAATCAACACCCGCTATGTCCGGGAACAACTGGATCTGCACACGAAGTGCAGGTGTAGTATGAGTACAACCAACTCAGCAAGTAACAATAATAAATAAGGAACTGAAAATAGTAACGAGCTACACAGTTATGGTTCATTTCCAGTAATCCCAACAAAGAATAGACATGCTATCAAATCTGGCAGTTTAATGTCAAATCATTTTTTATACATTTCCTATTCATGAAATCCGTATATCAATAAATTTTCAAAAATTTCACAACAATGACAGATAGCAGCTAAATGCAACAACAAATGGAATTCAAGTACAACCTCTCAGAACAACAATCACTCCCTGGGCTCCCAACCCTCATTACTCACTCAATGGGTACCCGCCTTCACTGGGGGTGTACAGACTCCGAAGGGGCTCCTACAACCCAAGCGCTATAATCTGCACGAACTACTCACGTGCTGCACGGACAACTCACGTGCCATAATATAAATATCTGGATCCGCACATCCAACTTACGTGCTGCACGGCCAACTCACGTGCCATAGTATAATATAAGGATCTGCACGACCAACTCACGTTCTATAGTATAATATAAGGATCCGCACGGCCAACTCACGTGCTGCATGGACAACTCACGTGCTATAGTATCAAT
>AWOL01S0025705.1:0-12353 GCA_000715115.1 Nicotiana otophora | reverse complement strand
ACGCTCGGGCCGAGTATGGTACCGGGTGCCGTCCACGTCCCTTCAGGTTTGGGGCGTGACAAATCAAATGTGGCAGATCTAACTTCAGGAACCGATTCATCATCTTCTATTCATCAACAAATACAATAGGCCTAGCCTCAGGCCTAACCACAATAATAGGTTGAACTATCTCAACTGGTAGAATAACAAGAACTCCTAGAGTCTGAAACATAGCGACGGCTAGCTTTGAAGTGTGAGTAGATGGGGTCTGTGCTACCCCTCCAGCTTAAGAAGTAGCAAGGACCACAGAAATTATCCTGACCTATGAAATCGTCGAAGTAAATTAAAATCTAAACCATAGTGTCCTAAAGCACTAGAGTAGCATTAAATCCCTTGAAACCTGAGTTGGACCTGGTGGAACAACCTGATCTGGAACTTGGTCCATCTTTGGAGTTATAGGTGGCTCCTCAAAAACAACCCTAGCACGAGCATGAGTAGCTGCATGTGCTTCACCTCTAGGTTCTTCTGCACGTGCCCTAGTCTAGGTTCCAGCCCTATCTCTGCCCCTACCTCTACCTCTAGTAGCGGCTGGCTCCTACTTACCAGTTGCAGATGAACGCGTCCTCACCATCTATGAGATAATAATAGAGTAAAAATTCAAACATCAAGATGAAACAAAGTGGCACATAGAGGAATAAAGAAAGTGAAGTTTCCTAAATGTCTCATCCCCTCTGGAAGATAAATATAGGTGTCTCCATACCGATCCACAAGACTCTACTAGACATGCTCATGACCCATAGCACCCATGAACCTAGAGCTCTGGTACCAACTTTGACACGATCCAAAATCTCACCATTATCATGATGGCACCTAACCCAACCCGCTAGATAAGCCAGCATCCAAATTAACCAAAATAAGTAAGACATGGGGTAAAATGCAAACATGATATAAATAAAGCATAATAAGTCTTAAAACATCAACCAACAGTGGTAATACTACAAAATAACTCCCAAAAATCTAGTAGTATGAATTCATGAGCTACTAAAAGAAAATACAACCGAGTCTCATAAGTACAATAGTACTATATGAATAAGATAAACAGTATGAAAATGAAAAGAAGGTGACTTCAACGGTCTACGGTTGCTCAAGCAGTACTATCTCGAGTCTCTTAAGTCAGCTATTGGGCGCCTTCCTGAAATTCACTAGTGCCAATGCAGGATTATGCACAAAAATATGTAGAAGTATAGTATGAGTATGAAGACAATGTGTACTCAATAATTATCAAGACTAACCTCGGTGAAGCAGTTACGAGATTCAAGTCATATGATACTCAATAGCAAATATACCTATACAGTTCAAGCATATACATAGCAAGCAATGGAAAGAGTTATACCATGCATTATACATTAAATCATGAATCGTACTATCTCGCCTACCAAAACCAATGCACGTAACAGAGGCATCAAGTAGGAGTTTAGAAGATATGCATAGAAAACATATACTCCTTTTGTTTCAATTTAGACGACACAATTTCCTTATTAGTCCGTTCAAAAAAGAATGACACATTCTATATTTGGAAATAATTTAATTTTAAACTTTTTATTTTACTCACATTACCCTTAATGAAAAGTTTTTATAGCCATACAAAAGTCATTTCCCCACAAAACTTTTGCCCCTTAAGCTTTTAGGACCACATATTTCAAAAGTCTTCTTTTTTTCCTTAAACTTTGTACCAAGTCAAACTACATCATCTAAATTAAAACGGAGGGAGTAGAATGCATGGTATAACATAAAGGATTCACTTCGGAGATCAAAGCTTCCACCTTTACGTCCAACTCATCAACCAATACCATCACAAACTGACGCTCATAGTGTCTCATAAACTCTGTATGTACGCCACCAAGAGAGAACATAGGAGAGCGAACCTAGGGGTGGATCTGTTTTCACACGTTGTACGGCAGAAACCTCGTGCCATAATGATGTCGATTCGCTCATAAAGTACAAATGTGCCATGGGCATACCAATATATATCAAGATCTTCGTCTCCAAGAATGTATGCATATGCTCAAGAGATAATAAATAATATGCACAAGGACATAATGAATAGAGTTACGGATGTATGTTTAAGATGTAAAGTATGACTATAACTAAATCATGTATATCAACATCTCAAGAATAGGCCGTCATGCCAAATGATGATATCATAAACTTAAACATGATCTCTAGCATGAATAAATATGCTCACGTAGTCATACAATCAAAATAAAGCATAAGTCAAAAAGAATACACAACTAAACAAGCCATAGAGAAGTTGAAAATCTACCCGGAACATGAATAAACTATGACACCCGCATATACGCTCGTCACCTCGCATATAGGTTTTCCTCAACACGCTATAATTAGCAAACAAGGTCATATCCTAAGGCATTTTTCCTCAAACCAAGATTAGAAAAGATACTTACCTCTTCCGAAATAAGCCTCCATCGTCCAATAAGACCTTCCCTCTATCCGTGACCTCTAAACCCTCTAAATCTAGCCAACAATACTTAACAAGGTCAAATAAAGTCATAAAAATTAATTCCAAATAATAAAGCTTCAATAATCAAATCTCAAAAAGTCAATAAAAGTCAACTCGGGCCCACATGGTTAAAATCCGCATCCAGGGTTGAATCTCGTTGAATAAACCCACGAGTCCAAATATGTGATTAATTTCCAAATTTGAGTCTAAATTAGTATTCAAAACATCAAAATACACTCTTTTAAGTTGTAGACAAAATACCAAATTTTACCTTTTAATTCCATGGTTTTGGTGTAGAAATCTACAGGAAATCAAGATATATGATCAAATCCAAATAAAAATTACTTAATCTCAAGATTGTAGTAAAATCCCTCTTCACGATCTCCTCTTCCCGTTCTCTAAAACTCAAAAATGTACAAATAGGCTAAATCCCGAAATCTGGATATAATATACCCTAAAGCCAAATTATGAGTTGCGTTCATGACCTAGTGCCACACGATCACGAAGAGAAACCATGCAGACACCTATGAGATCACGACCCTCTGCATAAGATCGCAAAGAGAAACACCATGGCCCCCAGAATCCTTCTACGCAGTCACGAACATCCTCGTGCGATCGCGATGCTTCACCAGTCAATACTACATGATCGCGAGCTTTCCCGCGCAATCGCGAAGGACAAAACTTTCCCTAGAAAAACCTTCTACGCCATTGAAACACATTCCATGTGATCGCGATTCACACCACTAACAACAGAAAACCAGAAAATCCAACTTAGCTCAAAATGATTTGAAATCACCCTGAAACTCAACCGAGCCCCTCGGGACCCCGTCCAATCATTCTAACAAGTCTGCATACCCTACACAAACTTGTCTAGAGTTTCAAATTACTAAAAAATAACATTAACACCAATAATCGAGCACCTGACCAAAAATCTCAAATTTTCTTAAGTTTAAAATTCCAACTTTCGACTAAAAGCACCGAATCAACCCCAATCCTCCCGAGACCTGAACTAAAAATACGTACAAGTCCAATATCATCACACAAACTTATTGGAACCTTAACAATACCAATCTGGGGGTTTTTTTACGCGTAATATTAACGTTGGTTAACTCTTCTAACCTTATGCCTCTAATTAGGAACTAAGTATTTTTAATCACCCTGGAACCCCTCGGGAACCGAACCAGCCATCCCAACAAGTTATAAATCATCAAACCAATATACGAAAAGTCTCAAATAGGGGAATGAAGTTCTAAAGTTCAAAACGACTGGTTGAATCGTTACACTTAATTGTCCTAGGACTATATTTGTCATGTCTAGGCAATATAGTGGCAAAGCACAAACAACTTACCACTCTCATATGTGACAAATAAGAACTTTCCGATACAACAACTCAAAAGGATATTTGTTACCCAAAACAGTTAAAGGAATTCTGTTGATAAAGTACATAGCCGCCTTAATGCAACAACACCAAAATCTAGCAAGCAAACCTGCTTGAAACTTGATAGCTCTAGCTATCTCAAGGATATGTCTATGCCTCCTTTCAACCACTCCATTATGCGGTGGGGTGTAGGGGCAAGAACTCTAATGAACAATCCCATGCACCCTGAAAATTCTCCACAAATACTATTAAAGAATTCCGAGCCATTATCAGACCTAAACATCTTAATTTTGCAGCCAAACTGATTCAAAACCATAGCAATGAAAGATTTAATTAAGCTTGAGACATCAGATTTAACTCTCATCATAAAATTCCATGTCCACCCGGAGTAATTGTCTACAATAATAAGGAAAAATCTCATACCATTATAAGTAGAAACTCTAAAAGGACCTCATACATCAAGATGAGCTAACATGAACGGTTCTGTTGATCTATTGGTACTATGAGAAAATTGAACTCTAGTTTGTCTACTTAAAGGACAAATATCAATGCTCTAAATGAAAATTACTAGTTTTCTAAAACATATGAAGCTTTCTTAATACAACCATAGGTACATGGGCCATCCTTTTATGTCAAATATCCGAACCTTTTATTGTATGAGTTATCATAGATGCTCTTAGTTGCTTTAGCTTGTACATTGTACTACAACACATAAAGGCCTTCGTGTTCCTTCGCCTTCATCTTCCCACTGAAGAGGTCCTGAAAGAGGAAATAATCAGGATAGAAGGATGCAAAATATCTTAGATCCTTTGTCACCTTGAAAACCGAAAGCAGATTGAATTTAAAATTTGGCACATATAGGACATCCTTAAGTATGTCACCTCCAGTCAAAGAACAACTCCCAACATGACTGATTTAAGCAGAGTCACCGGTTGACATCTGCACTTGACCCGCATTTCCTACTTTAAAGCCATCCAACAACAATGCGTATCACTAATTATATGATTAGTAGCACCAGTATCTACTATCCATTAGTGACTAGGGCTAGGCAGACAAAGGAAATGATATACCTGCCATATGAGCAATGGCATCTATGATGGTACTCATATTTAGCATGCACAAGATCTGGTTATACTGGTCCTGAGTGAACACTGATGGAATAGATAGGACATTAAAATTTCTAGTAGCATTAATATCAACATGTGCCAAGTTCCCTATTGCACCTCTCTTTTTCCCTACAGCTTGTAGAAATTCTCCTTAAGGTGCCCTTTCATGTTACAATAATCACATTTCATCGGCTTGAAGCAATTATCCGTAGAATGTCCTTTACATGACAAAAATCACACTCTACTGTGTAATTATTTTTCAGATTCTAGACTATGTTTCACAAAGCAAATAAGGCAATAGGATCAAAAGACTTAGTAGTAGCACAATCTCCACCACCTACAATCCTTTGGCTCTCATCTTGAAGAATCATGGCATAAGGTTGATTGATAGTGGGAACCTTGGATTTAATCAGAATTTGGTTGCGCGTCTGACTATACCGGTCATTCAAACCTATTGGGAACTGCCATAAAGATTGATACTGCTATTGCACAAAGTACTTCTTCAACTTTTCACAATCACATGAGGAGTACACATGATTGAGTCATATTCATCCCAGAGGTCCTTCAACTTAGGAAAATGAGCTAAGATAGAGGATATCCACTATATGAGAGTGTAGATCTTCTTATGTAAGTAATAGAAGCGTTGAACTTATCAAATCGTTCGCGCAAAATCTAACTAGATTGCATGTGCACTCGAGCGAAAAAAAAAAATGTCACTCAGTAGATCACAACTCACATTGGGCATTATCCATGACTTAACAATTGCATTACCTCGATCCCAAAGACTTGCAAATATATCACCATAGGTATCTCTGGAAACTACACTATTGATGACCTAGTTTATTTCGAGTCAAAAGTGATACTTCTATAGCCTGACTCCACTTAGTGTAGTTGTTTTGTGCCGATTAGCTAAAAACCCAAAAATAACGATCCAGGTGCATCGGAAGGATGCAAGTACAATGGAGGGTTATTATCAACCATGATTGAACTGTACCGAGATGAATCACTCAAAATCAAACTTTGTCTTGTAAAATCGTCGCCTACTACCAAATGTTAGGTTTTTCGAGACAAATTAGGGCGACGAAAAATTAGGGTTCCGACGAAGAAGTAAGAACACAGTGAGAGTCCCTCGATTCAGTCAACCTAGCCTAATACCATGTAAACTGTCATCAATGAAATATGAAGCTGGGATCATACAAACGGAAGAGATAATGCAAACTTAGAGAATTTACTGATTGTATCTTCCGACCTCTACCGTGAATGACTTGTACACTCTTATATATACAAAATAGTAACTACCTATCTGATCCACTAATTGATAGTTGTCATGTAACTATATTTAACTTAACCTAACTCACTAACTAACCATGCTAACTACTAGCTATCAATTAACCACAGTCAGTGAATTGCAGTACAACATGTGAGCTCTATTACACTTTCTGCCAATTAGAACTAGTAACTCTAACGCTCGAGATGTTTCTCATTCACAACTAATTTGTTTTAATTCATTAAAAAGCCATTTGCAACTTTGAAACGTTTAAAAAAAATTCAGATTTCTGTATCCCGGTCATTTTTTAATTTTCGCAATCCATATTTTCAGTTACTCACAAACACGAGTATTTCCCTGATTTTTTTTGGTTTTTCATTCCCAAATTAAAATAGAGAGAGAATGGGAAAAAAATACAAATGTTAGAAGTTGTAGATTAGTCAATGCCGCTCTCAAGTATTATTTAATTAACTCAAGGCTAGTCGTGGATTGAGATTATTATGACAAATAAGAAAGAGAGAATAGGAAATGAGTTGGGGTTATGTGAAAAAGTCTCAGTTAGCGAGCTGAGTAGGAGTGACAGAGAGCGAGTGATATATAATCGAAGGTCCCACACCTATACTAGTCATACAATAACAGTCTCATATAACCGACACTACTTTTGTCTCGTACCGAATATGAACTTCAGCGAACAACAATAAACAATAATAATAATAAATTCAATAATTTTTATAAGTGAGGTCTAAAGTTTGGGAAGGATAAGATGCATGAAGCAACCCTTATCCCAGAAGGATAGAGATACTACTTTCGTCAGATATTCGGCCGGAGAAGGAATGAAAAAGAGTAATAACTTCGTCAATCAAACGTTTTAAAAATCTTTTAATAAAGTATAAAGCAAAAGATATTGTTTTGAGTAATTTATAATGGACACATTAAAACTGTTTGAATACCTTAGTTTTTTGTTTTTTAAAAATGCCTGTCAGCCGGGAACCATATGATTCAGCTAACGCAAAGGAACAGAAAAATCTCTAAATTTTGCACTTTCTTGATTCTTCCTTAGCTAAAATTCTAATCTCTAATTTTAGACGGCCCTTTCGTGGAAACAAACAACTAGATACTTTAAATTTGGTAGATTTAATTTGCACACACTATATGGGGAAATCCCTTCCTCAAGGATTTGCAAGAATCATCAGCTCTAACAGACTCCACCTTACAACATCTCATCAAGTCAAATCCACATCAAGGATTAGGCCATCAATTTCATCCCCGGAGACACTAAAGTCAAAAGGAGTTGCCGGAGAATGGTCGGAGCAGCGGCTCAAGATAAAATCAAAGATAAAGGAAGAGAGTTCAAACTCTAATTTGCACTCTTCTTTGGCTGAACAGCGGCGGCATCCGCTTGCCGACGTAGCGGGGGAGTGCGTTAAGCGTGGTTTCAAGACACTCTTATGGAGGCTAAAGCTGGGGATGCAGCTATGCAGGTGCTTGTGGGTCAGATGTATTATAGTGGCTATGGCATCCCTAGAGACCCGCAAAAGGTGAAATCATTTTCTCATATTTTTTGTGTTTGATTGGTTATAAAGTAGGTGACTTATCATATTCATACACGATGGTTGATAACCGCATAAGAGTAGTCAGGATTTTGAGTTTATGAGTTCTAGATTTTAGAAAAGCTTTACCGGACTAATGAATCAAATGCAGGCTCTGTGTCTAAGCTACTGGGTTCTTCGGAATTTGTAATTGGGACACTAGCCCTGCCCCTGACGATAGGATTTGAAGAAAGTGATTTGGTAACAAATTTTAGTATTAAAGATTGACTAAGAAATGTGATATAGAGTAAGAAATGTGATATTTGGGAAAGCAAGTTATTCCCTGTTCGATGGAAAATATTGTCTTAGCCGAACACTTTTTTTTTTTTGTGCATTTTACTATCTCTGTTCTTGCTTTACATGCTGTAATATTCACCTACTAGGGCTCTTAGCATGCTAAAATTTTGGATTTAGTAACTAAGCAGAGATTCATGTTTTCTATTTACTAGATATAGACAGAGAAATGGTAAAAGGCAGTAGCTAAAAGAGCATTTCTAAACATAAATTTGCAATCTTCCTTGAACTCTCATCATTATCTTCATGGTTGCAAAGTAAAAACGGTTCAACTTTGTTAAAGGTAAAGGGAAGACGTGAATAAGTAACTATTGATGTGGAGTCATAGTCATGGGTTTTATCATTTTAATAAGCAGGGAGAGACCCATCATTTGAGTTTTGAAGTTTTTCACTGTGACCCAAGAAGATACATATAAGTAAAGAGAATGGGACCGTCATCTTAACATAAAAATGCAATTGCCTTTGAACTGTTTTGCTCTCCTCTTAATTGTTGAAGGTCAGAGGGGACCCAAAAAAAAAAAAAAATGGAGTAACTCCAAATATAGAGATAAATGCTAATACGTTGGATTTAGTGATAGTTTGTGCTTTATGTAGAAATTATTGGATAAATTTCTTAGTAAATTGCTTAGTGACATAAGGAAAACAGATGGATTGAACCACTTATCAATGTTGATCTTTCCGATGAAATAAGTTTCTCGACTACGTTTCATGAACAGAAGAGTTTTGGTGAACCAAATCACTCCAAAGAAAAGAGCAGCATAATTACATCCGTTGGAAACTGTTGAATTTTACTTAAAATTATGACCGGTATCAGCTCTCTTCTTTGTAAATGTGCATTTGTGTGTGTGGGAGATGTGTCGGTGCTTTTGGCATCGGATGTTCGAAATGCTTTTCTGTTTTCCTTGGCATTGTCCATCTCAAAACCCCTGAGGTTGAGGAACCGATCCCACAGCTGACTAGTCACTCAACAATGTAGAAACAGATGGCTAATTGTCTCTGCATCTTGTCCACACAGATAACATCTTGAGCAAATTGGTAATCCTCTCTTCCTTAGGTTCTCCTGAGGGAGCACTGCTTTTTTGGTCACCAGCCAAATAAAGCATGCCACTTTGTATGGTATCTTTACTTTTCATATATGTCCTTCCAAGGCCATAAGCTGATTTGAGAACCCACCTGGTTTAGATCTTTGTATGCTGAGCTAACTGCATAAATTTGACTACTATGTTTGCTCCATGTAAGAGAATCTTCCCCCAATAGGAGCTCAGTGTTTTGGATAGCGTGCGGCGACAAATAGCGACGAGGGCCCGCTTCACTGAGGCGAGAGGCGCGCAGCGAAGCGCTCGCCTTTTTGATGTGAAGCGACAATTTATACAAAAACATAAAATATTATATACATATAACTAAAAACTCAATAACAATAATATATTAATAAATATATCATTCAAAAATTAAAGACTCAATAGATAGTCATAGACTCATAGTAGATTCATAAACTAAAGTCTAATAGTCTAAAACAAGCAACGTCTATTCTTCTTCAAGATTTTCAAATTCTACAACTTCATGAATGTTAGCATTATATTGGCTATCATCTTCTTCATCCTCGGAGTTTTCATCAATTAGGGACCGGCTTGAACTTGCTACTCCCTTTCCCTTGTAACTTGAAGAACTCCCTCTAAGACCATAGATATTCTCCTCAACTCCAACCGCCATAGAAACAGTACCCCAATCAAGATCATCTCCTTCATACACTTGTTCATCTTCATGATTTTGGGGGGCTCCAGTTAACCATTCATTTGCCTCGTCAATGTTGTCCAACAAAATTGGATCAATGGTATCGCGAGCTTCATAACGTCGCCTCAATGTTCTATTGTATTTAATATACACTAGATCATTGAGACGCGATAGCTCAAGCCTATTCCTTTTCTTGGAGTGAATCTGCGCATAAGTTGTTTAGATTAATTAATCGATACTAATAATAATACAATATAAAATATATTAATATAATAAATCTACTTCTTACATGCTCAAATACGCTCCAATTTCTCTCGCATCCAGATGCACTACAAGTTAGGCTTAGTACTTTGATGGCAAACTTTTGCAAGTTTGGAGTTTGATGTCCAAATTGCTTCCACCATTCAACTATAGAAAAATATTTTAAAAGTTAATAAGTATAAATCAAATAAATTAATTTAAAGTTATAAGGATATCTATATTAAAGTTAGTTACCTGGCGACCTTATATCTCTGGCTCTAATGGCCGCTTGTAAACCAAATAGGCCCTCTGCTTGTGAGTACCTACCAAACTCCTCCCCTATTTGATCTATCGTCGCTGAATTAGGGACCAACTTCTCAAGACATGCATGGTATCCAATCCACACCTCTGAAGCCAAAGTTTCATCTCTAGTGTTCTTGTAAAATAATCCAGGGTTCAGAAGATGGCCTGCTGCATGCAAAGGTCGATGGAGTTGATTCTCCCACCTGATATCAATTATCTCAAAACCTTTCTCATATTTTCTAACATCTCCCTCAAATGACGCTGCAATAGTCTCTTTGGCTCTATTCATAACCTCATAAAGATAGCCCATTGGTGGTTTTCTCTCCCTATCCACCATACGAAGTACCTTAATCAAAGGACCACCAACTTTAAGAGCCCGAACGACGTCATTCCAGAATGATGGAGAAATAAGAACTTTGGCAGTTTCTTTTCCCACAACTTCCTTTGCATATCTATTATCTTTCCATTCATTTGAAAGAACTAGCTTTCTCAAGTTTTTCTTTTGCAAGTAAAAACTATGCAAAGTTAAGAAAGCCGTTGCAAATCTAGTCTTGGCCGGTCTCACCAAGTTTCTTTCATTTGTGAATTTTCTCATCAAATTCAACAACAATGGCCTCTGACTGATGTAAGAATATACCCTGACGGCCTTAGTGAAAACTGTAAAAGTAACAATAACAATTTTATAGTTAATACTTAATAGGATAGGACATAAGTATAAATAACTATATTAAAGTTACCTGAAGCATATGGGTTTTCCTTGAATATGTCACCAAACATCAAGTTGATACAATGGGCAGCACATGGAGTCCAATAAATGTGTGGATACATAGCTTCCATCATCCTACCCGCACTAACATTCTCACTAGCATTATCTGTAACAATTTGTACAACATTTTCCTTTCCAATTTTATCAATAGTCTTTCTAAACAAGCTGTACATTTTGCTTCCATCCGTAGAAGAGTTGCTAGCATCGTGAGATTCAAGAAAAACACTCCCTCTTGGAGAGTTCACCAACACATTTATGATCATTTTTCCATTCCGTGCTGTCCATTTATCCATCATAATGGAACATCCAAACTTGTTCCATTCCACTTTATGCTCCTCAATAATTTGGTCTATCTTCTTCACCTCTTTTTTAAGATGAGTTACTCTAACTTCATGATAGCTAGGAGGCTTCATTCCTGGGCCATATTGTCCTACAGCTTCAATGAATTTATCAAAAGTTTTGTAGTTAACACAGTTGAAAGGAAGCCCTGCATCATACATCCATGCTGCAAAGGCACTTACGGCGCGGTCTCTCAAAATCTTCTTGGCTTCTAAACCTAGACCTTCTTCACCTTTTCCCTTTTCTTGTTGTTTTGCCGAGAAATAAAGATTGAGAGGACCTTTTGTCACTGTACGTGCCGTCGTGGATGACCCACTAGAACTATTTGAAGATACCTTATGAGTTTTGGGGGGGGGGAGGTCTCATTTCACCATCTTCATCCATTTCATTATCTTCATCAATTAGATTCACCGATGCTTCAAAATTCATTTGAGTTCTTGTCACATTTTTCTTATCATCAAACGCTTTTACTTCCTCCCTAACCTTGGGCGGACAAAAGGGACATTATACTACATTTTTAAATCCACCTATCAAATGTTGCTTGTGACGAGTTATCCCACCATTATATGTTTTTTCACAAAACACACATTTAATTGCGGATCTTGATGAGCCTTGTATAGCATAATTCTAAGCTATATCATTTCGTTTATTACTATCGGATGACGTCATTTCAACGCTGTTTTATTGAAAAAAAAAATTATCAAGTCAATATGCAATTAATTCTACTCTATAAGACTATAAGTCAATAATTGAAAAAAAAAGCAAACAAAACGGGGCCCGAGAGAAACAGAAAGTTTGTTAAGAGAAGAAGCAACCTCTGTTATTTTGCAAAAACAGGGCTTC
>AWOL01S0025704.1:0-11335 GCA_000715115.1 Nicotiana otophora | reverse complement strand
CACACACATACATACATACATACATACATACATACACACATAGGATATAGTGTCCATATAAAAATAATTTAAACACACACACACACACATACATACATATATATATATATATAATTGATAAATTGACTAAATATTAAATATTAAATATTATTTATTTAAAAGCTATTTATATAAATTGAATAAAACCGACCGACTTCGGTCGGTATTTCCATTATATTAATTTTTTTAAAAAAACTAAAATTAAAATACCGACCGATTACAGTATGAAATGTGTGGTCAAACGGTCAAACACTAACTTAAATATACCGCACTCTAAGTTGCGGTCGGAAGAGGCAAAATATTTTTATGAAGTTAGAGGCCGCTAGTCGTCCACTAAGTAAAGGGAGTATGCACTCACAGTTGTCTGTTGCGGTTAGATTATTAAGTATCAAATCAAATACCAATATTTCTCAAGCGGGAATTGATTCTTTCATTGGCCTTATGAGTGAATTAGTTGACCCAACTTTCAACATACCTGAAGATTTCTATAAGGATAAAAGATTGGTTTCTAAGATAGGACTCTCGTCTATGAGAATCTATTGTTGTGAAGATGATTGCATGTTGTATAATAAGGGTGATGCAGATTTAGAAAGTTGTAACTTTTGTGAAAACCCTCGTTTTAAGTGGTGTTCCAGCAGGAAGAATGTTGTTGTGAAGTCAATGTATTATTTATCTCTTATTACTAGATTAAATAAGTTGTACGCATCGATGAGTTTTGCTCCTCATATGAGATGGCACTATGAAAATATAAGGTCGCCCGGTGTTATGTGTCATCCTTCGGATGGGGAAGCTTAAAAGCATTTTGATAGGACGTATTCAAATTATGCTAGTGAACTAAGGAATGTTCGTGTCACGACCGAAACTCCCTCTGTATAACGTCGTGATGGCACCTAGTCTCTACGACTAGGTAAGCCTAACAAATTGCGAAAATATAACAAAAACGAAAGTAAAACTTGGCAACTAACAGTAGTGGATAACTAAATAACTAATAACAATGCCGCACGGCATGTACAATAACCAATACTCTATAATACACAGTCTTTCTAAAACCCGGAACATCATAAGTCACAAGCTACAGAAGGAAACTAGTATCTCTATACACCGGAGTATAACAAAAGAAGTACGGAGGGTAAATAACACATAGGAGAGAATAGAGGGGGACTCCGAGGTCTACGGACGCGGCTGATGTCCCTTGAAGTCTCCGTACAACAGCAAGCACTCTCAGCTAGTAGCGGGTCTGATAAGAAGCACCTGGATCTGCACACAAAATAATGTGCAGAAGAGTAGCATGAGTACACCACAATAGTACCCAGTAAGTGGTAAGCCTAACCTCGGTAGAGTAGTGACGAGGTCAGGTCAGGCCTACTGGTATATAATAAATAAAGCAGGAGAATATACAGTATAATATGAGACTAGAATTTAACAAAAGGAAACACAGCAAGGCAACAGTACAACACAGAGGGGTAAATAGCAGGGGATCTCCAGAGATACCGTCTCGTAGTCCCAAAATAAATATACAGGGAGAAATCCTGAGGTACCGCCTCGTAGTCTCAAAAGTAAATATGCAGGGAGAACTCCCGATGAACCACCTTGTAGTCTCAAAAGTAAATGTGCATGGAGAACTCCCGAGAAACTTTCTCGTAGTCTCAAAAATAAATATACAGGGAGAACTCCCGAGGAACCGCCTCGTAGTCTCAAAAGTAAATATGCAGGGAGAACTCCCGATGAACCACCTTGTAGTCTCAAAAGTAAATGTGCATGGAGAACTCCCGAGAAACTTTCTCGTAGTCTCAAAAATAAATATACAGGGAGAACTCCCGAGGAACCGCCTCGTAGTCTCAAATGTAAATGTGCAGGGAGAATTCCCGAGGAACTGCCTCGAAGTCACAAAAGTAAACACACAGCTCAACCGATAAATACCATAGTTAACAGCAAGAATTTTACAGTTAAGACTGATAAAGAACAAGGAAAAAAAGAAGGAAATCAACTAGGCATGCTTCACAGAGTTCAGATAAGCAGTTAAAGCACGTAGACATGCGATGTTAGACTAAACAGGATAACTACGCATGTTGGAATAGCTATATTAAGAATGAAAACAGACTAATACTCATTTAAACGGTATAACTCAAATTAAAGGAAAAACACGTTACTACTCAGTAAAATAAATCGGATTTTTCAATAAATAGCCCATGTACGTACTCGTCACCTCATGTACACGGCGCTCACATATCATGACAGTACCAAATACTAAGGGGATTTCCCCCACACAAGGTTAGGCAAGCCACTTACCTCGAACCAAGATCAATCAATCGGTAACAATGCCTTTTTCGCGAATATCCGACTCCGAATGACCCAAATCTAGCCAAAAACAATTACATATTATAAATACAACTATAATAGACTAATCTAATTAATGAAATCAAGACTTTAACAAAAATTTCGAAATCCGTCCTAAAAAGTCAACCCAGGCCCACGTCTCGGAATCGAGCAAAAATCACAAAATCCGAAAGCCCGTTCACTCTCGAGTCCAACCATACCAAATTTATCAAAATCCGACCTCAAATGACCACTCAAAGCCCAAAATCCAACTCTTCAAATCCCTAGCCTCAAACTCCCAAATTCCACCTTAAATACACACTAACTAGGTGAAAACATAAATGGGGAAGCAAGATTATTGATCAAAAATAAGCATAAGGGACTTACTCTCAAAAATAGCCCTAAACCGAGTTTGCAAAGTCCAAAATGACAAAAATCACGAAGCCCTTCGGTTTTAAACACTGCCCAGGCATTTTGCACCTGCGGAGCTTGGGCTCGCACCTGCGCGTGTGCTTGTGCGGAAAAACGAGCGCTTCTGCACAAACCAATTACTCCCCTCTATCTATGCACCTATGATGAAAGGGCCGCACCTGCGAGTGCGCATCTGCGGAAAGTTGTCTGCTTCTGTGGTCTCTATTCGCACCTGCGGTTCCTCTAGCGCATCTGCGGACATCGCAGATGCGGCATGTTCCACGCACCTGTGACCCCTGACCAAACCTCCCAACTCCGCTTTTGCGATAAACCTTGTGCACGTACGATCCCGCACATGCGGTTTCCCCACCGCAGGTGCGAAAATACCAGAAACCAGAAGCTTCAGCCAATGCATAAGTCCAAAACTCAATCCGTTAAGCATCCGAAATACACCCGAGGCCCCCAAGACCTCAACCAAACATACCAACTAGTCCTAAATCACCATACGGACTTAGTCAAGCCCTCAAATCACATCAAATAACGCTAAAACATGAATCACCCTCCAATTCAAACTTAATGAACATTGAAACTTCAAACTTCTACAACCGATGCTGAAACCTATCAAATCACGTCCAATTGACCTCAAATTTTGCACACAAGTAATATTCAACATTACGGACCTACTCCAACTTTCGAAATCAGAATCCGACCCCGATATCAAAAATTCCACTACCGGTCAAAATCTCCAAAAATTTGACTTTCGCCATTTCAAGCCTAAATCAGCTACAGACCTCCAAAACACAATCCGTACACGTCCCTGAGTCCAAAATCACCAAACGGAGCTAACGGAACTGACGAAACTCCATTCTGGAGTCATCTTCACACAGTTCTGACTACGGTCAAAATCCTAAGACTTAAGCTTCCGTCTAGGGACTAAGTGTCCCAAAACACTGAGAAACCAAAAACAAAACCTCCCGACAAGTCACATAAGCAGAAAAAGATACGAGGGAAGCAGTTAATAGGGGATCGGGGCTATTACTCTCAAAACGGTTGGTCGGTTCGTTACATCCTCCCCCTCTTAAAACAATCGTTCGTCCTCGAACAAGCATAAAGATATACCTGAAGTGGTGAAAATATGAGGATAACAGCTGCGCATATCCTGCTCGGTCTCCCAAAACGCCTCCTCGACCGGCTGACCCCTCCACTGAACCTTCACGNAAGACTTAAGGTTTCGTTTAGGGACTAAGTGTCCCAATTCACTCCGAAACCACAACAACAACCTCCTGGCAAGTCACATAAGCAGAAAAAGATATGGGAAAAGCAGTAAACAGGGGATCGGGACAATAACTCTAAAAACGACTAGCCTGGTCATTACATCCTCCCTCTCTTAAAACAATCGTTCGTCCTCGAACGAGTATAGAGACATACCTGAAGTGGTGAAAAGATGAGGATAACGGTTGCGCATATCATGCTCGGTCTCCCAAGTCGCCTCCTCGACCGGCTGACCCCTACACTGTTCCTTCACGGAAGCAATATTTTTTGACCTCAGCTTTCGAACCTGCCTGTCCAAAATAGCCACTGGCTCCTCAACATAAGATAGATCTTTGTCCAACTGGACCGAGCTGAAATCCAACACATGAGCCGGATCGCCGTGATACTTCCGGAGCATAGAAACATGGAATACTGGATGGACTCCTACTAGACTGGAGGTAAGGCAACCTCATAAGCAACCTCCCCAACTCGCCGCAATACCTCAAAGGGACTAATGAACCTTGGGCTCAGCTTGACCTTCTTTCCGAACATCATAACGCCCTTCATAGGCGAAACCCGGAGCAAGACCCGCTCTCCAACCATGAATACAACATCGCGAACCTTCCGATCTGCATAACTCTTCTGTCTGTACTGGGCTGTGCGAAGTCGATCCTGAATCACCTTCATCTTATCCAGGGCATCCTGAACCAAGTGTGTACCCAATAATCTAGCCTCGCCCGGCTTGAACCAACCCAGTGGAGAACTACACCGCCTACCATACAGAGCCTCATACGGTGCCATCTGGATGCTCGACTGATAACTGTTATTGTAGGCAAACTCCGCAAGTGGCAAGAACTGACCCCAAGCACCTCCAAAATCTATCACACACGCACGGAGCATATCCTCCAGTATCTGAATAGTGCGCTCGGACTGTCCGTCCGTCTGAGGGTGAAATGCTGTGCTCAGCTCAACCCGAGTACCCAACTCCTGTTGTACAACCCTCCAGAACCATGATGTAAAATGCGTACCCCGGTCAGAGATGATATATACCGGTACGCCATGAAGCCTGACAATCTCGCAGATATAAGTTCAAGCCAACTACTCGGAAGAATAGGTAGTTATCACCGAAATGAAATGAGCTGACTTGGTCGGCCTATCCACAATCACCCAAACTGCGTCAAACCTCCGCTGGGTCAGTGCGAGTCCAACAATGAAATCCATAGTGATCCTGTCACGCCCCAAATCTGGAGGGCGAGACCGGTACCCGGTACTTCACCTATCCTTGCGTACCAACTTGCGACTAAGGGACTCTGAACATATAATGTCATACTTTGGCCATGGCCACATTGCAAGACAAATTGCGAAGCAAAATATAAAACAGATCTGAAGCTAACGCTGACTAAACATCAATATAAAGCTGGGCCGACAAGGCCGTTATAACTACTATAGCTGACAAACCAACAAAATATACATACAAGGCCTACAAGCCCAACATACTGCACTAACTAACAGGATGTGTCTACAAGCCTCTACTAATAGATGTACTGTGATCGGAACATGGCCCCGACCTACCCGTAACCAATATATATATACACACAATATGTACACAAAACTCTAAACCCAGCAAGTCCGAAGGACGTGGAGCTTACCGATAAAGCTGCACTCTGGCAATACCTACTGAGGAGGTCTACCCGTCTGTATGTTTGAACTTGCACACATGAAATGCAACATCCCCAAAAAAAGAGACGTCAGTACAAAATAACGTACCGAGTATGCAAGGCAATAAAATAATTGAAAGCTGAAACTGAATTGATAATGTAATAACTTAAAGTAACAGGGAGTCAAAGATGATCTGGAGATATGCTTACCTGCTGATACCGACTCAACTCTCTTAATATAGTAAATAAAATAGATGTTCTTCCCTATAAGGCTCAAAACATGTAACTGCTCCGCCGTAGTAGGCTTGCTCATAGGTGCTCGACCATACTAGGCTCTGTACCTCGGCTATGCTGGGCTCGCTCATAGGCGCTCGTCCACAGTAGGTTCGGTATATAACTTACCATCCGATCAGAGGTTGCCCGATAGGCGCGTGCCCATCGATTATAGCTCGATGGTGGTGAAAATACTATAATACTGTATATATATATATATATATATATATATATATAGACCCTCTTCTCTCTTGACTGGAAGAAGACAATAGTCAATTGAATATAAAGTCCCGATAAGGGAGAATACTGTAACTTATATGACTAGGATAATGTATATAAATTCGGGAGTATGAACTTCTCTTTATTCCTCGTTATCAAATACATGTAGTTACGAGATCATGCCAAAATGAAGGAAGGGTTTAACCTTAACATACATGGAGTAGGGAAAATTAGTATGATATTCTTGGGAAAGATTGCACCATACTCCCTTAGAATCGCAAAATCCCGTTGCTATTACGCAGTATAATTTCGTATGAAATTTTTGCTTAAGATCGTTACCTTGCTGAATTTTAATCCATCTCTCTTAATGAATTTGATCACAATATTGTATAACTTTGCTTGCTGAAGCTATCCATCACTTTGAAGATGTAAATGTCTTCATTTTTGTGAATTAAAGAAGTCTTTTGATAACATTCTTTATCATAAAGAGATAAGGTGCTCATCTCTTGAAGTGTTGCCACCTTGCAAGGTGATTCAAGAGTCCCTTAATGGATTCCATGTGGCTGCCACGCTGGGGAGTTAATTCTTATCCCATAATTATCCACTTAATTCCTTAATCAATTTTTTTAATCCCTCATTAATCAATAATTACCCAATTATTCACATAATTAGGAATTATCTCAAATTACTTAAAATACTACTCGCTTTTAACACACTTTATACACCTTACTATCATGGTCACGTAGTACCTTGTAGGGTACTAGTCCATAAATACCGAGTACTATAGCTCGGACCGTATTTTTTCCCAAATCGACAATCTTCAATGAAACTCATTTTCTTTGATTCATTTACCCTTTAACCTTCACGGCACTTTACTTATCGCCTATTATAAATAGCATAAATACTTATAATCTCAAGATAATCTCATCCCCGAGTCTACGTCGATTATCTGAAGATGAAACTTTAACGTACGAAAACGAGAGATGTAACATCCTTCCCCCCTTAGAAATATTCGTCCTCGAATGTTTACTCTTAGAGACTTTGGGAAAACTTTTTCCAGAGTCTTCTCCGTACACTAGACTAAAATCAACCTGTATGCGGCTAGAAAACATACTATGCATGCCGCACATGGCCAATGTCTATAAATAGCAACACTTGGTCTCACACAACTGTCCATTATAAATTCTGAAAGTCAAAAATAAGAGCTTATTTGATGACCTATTGGCCTAAATAGAGTTGTGCTGAGGTATCCCACCTCGAGCCATATCTTCAGTTTGAAATAGGTGGGGGTATTTAGACTTCATTTCCTCCTCCGCTTCCCATGTCATCTCTTCAGCATTCTTGCTTCTCCATAAAACCTTCACGCAGGCTACCTCCTTATTTTGCAGCTTACGGATTTGTCGGTCTAGGATGGTAACTGGAATTTCCTCGTATGACAAGTCCTCCGTAATCTGTACATCATATGTGGGCACCACTCGGGTAGGATCGCCAATGCACATCCGTAACATAGATATGTGCAAAACCGGATGGATAGACTCCAATTCCGAGGGAAATTCTAACTCATAAGATACTTGGCCCACTCTCCGAATGATCCTATAAGGCCCAATATACTGTGGGCTAAGCTTGCCTTTCTTGTCAAACCTCATCACACCCTTCATAGGTGACACCTTTAAGAATACCCAGTCATTAACCCCGAACTCTAAGTTTCGTCGCCGCACGTCGGAATATGACTACTGACGACTCTGGGTTCTCAACAGTCGCTTCCTAATAAGCTTTACTTTCTCTACGGCCTGCTGAACCAGGTCTAGCCCATGTAACCCAGATTCTCCAACATCAAACCACCTTATAGGAGATCTGCACTTACGCCCATACAAAGCCTCGTACGGAGCCATATGGATACTGGAGTGGTAACTGTTATTATATGCAAACTCGATAAGAGGTAAATGTTCATCCCAACTTCTTTTAAAATCCAACACACATGCTCGTAACATATCCTCGAGCGTCTGAATTATGTGCTCGGCTTGTCCATCAGTCTGTGGATGAAAAGCTGTGCTGAGATTCACTTGAGTCCCTAGACCTCTCTGAAATGACCTCCAAAAATGTTCTATAAACTGGGCCCCACGGTCAGATATAATAGATACTGGTACTCCATGTAGCCGCACTATCTCCTTAATATATAATTTTACATAATCTTCTGCTGTATATATAGATCTGACCGGTATGAAATGAGCTAATTTCGTGAGCCTATCGACTATCACCCATTTAGAATCGAACTTACGATGAGAACGAGGTAACCTGTGACAAAGTCCATGTTTATCGCCTCTCATTTCCATGCCGGGAGCTCTATAGTCTGCATTAGCCCTCCGGGCTTCTGGTGCTCTACCTTCAACTGCTGGCAACTAGGACACTGAGCGACAAACTCATCAATGTTCTTCTTCATATCGTTCCACTAATACACATCCTTAATGTCATGGTACATCTTCGTCGACCCAGGATGAATGGAGTTCTACGAATAATGTGCCTCTGACATAATCCTGTCTTGTAGCCCTGATACATCTGGAACACACAAACGGCCCCTATATCTGAGAACCCCATCTCCTTTGAGCTCTAACAACGACTTCTTCTACTGCAGAACTCGCTCTCTCAACTCGGCCAACTCTGGGTCCTCGTACTGCCTCTCCTTTACTTCAGCTATGAGAGATGATTTTGCAGTGTTTTGGAGTACAACTTCGCCATCGCCAGAGTCTACTAAACGAACCCCCAAACAAGCCAATTGATGAATCTCTCTATTTAATTGTCTTTTCTCGGCCTCTACATATGTTAAGCTACCCATAGATCGGTGACTTAAGGCATCTGCTATAACATTAGCTTTCCATGGATGGTAGAGAATGTTAACATCGTAATCTTTCAATAACTCAAGCCATCGCCTTTGTCGCAAATTCAACTCTTTTTGATTGAAGATATATTGCACGCTTTTATGATCTGTGAATACATCAACATGAACACCATATAAATAATGCCGCCATATATTAAGTGCATGGACAACCGCAACTAACTTGAGGTTGTGGGTCGGATAATTCCGCTCGTGATTCCTTAACTTCCTTGAAGCATACGGAATTACCTTCCCATATTGCATCAGGACACATCCTAACCCCGACACTTGAGGTATTACAATAGATGGCATAACCATCTGGACCCTCTAGAAGTGTTAGAACTGGCGTTGAGGTCAACATATTCTTAAGCTCTTGGAAACTCTACTCACAAGCCTCTGTCCACTAAGCCTAGAAAGGGAAGAAAAACCCTCTACGAACCTCCGGTAGTATCCTGCTAAGCCTAGAAAGCTATGAACCTCTGTCGGAGTTGTAGTCTAGGCCAGGATTTCATAGCCTCAATCTTCTGAGTGTCTACCTTTATACCTCGATCGGTTACAATGTGCCCCAAGAATGCTACAGACTTCAACCAGAACTCACAATTAGAAAACTTAGCATATAATTTACTATCACAGAGGGTTTGGAGTACCGCTCGCAAGTGGTCCGCATGCTCATCTTTTGAACGTGAATAAACCAGAATATCATCAATTAATACTATCACGAACAAATCTAAAAATGGCCGGAATAGGCTATTTATCAAGTCCATGAATACAGCAGGTGCATTCGTCAACCCGAAGGACATGACAAGGAACTCAAAGTGGCCATATCGGGTCTTGAAGGTTGTCTTGGGGATATCTTTCTCCTGAACTCTGACCTGGTGGTACCCCGACCTCCAATCTATCTTTGAAAAGTATCTAGGTCCCTGCAACTGATCAAACAAGTCATCTATCCTTGGAAGTGGATACTTATTCTTAATAGTTACCTTGTTCAGCTGCCTATAATCGATACACATCCTCAGCGAGCCGTCTTTCTTCCGTACAAACAGTACTGGTGCACCCCAAGGTGAGGTACTAAGCCTGATGAAACCTTTCTCTAGCAAATCTTTTAACTGCTCCTTCAACTCCTTCAATTCGGAAGGTGCCATTCTATACGGAGGGATGGATATTGGTTGAGTTCTCGGAAGCAAATCGATGCCAAAATCAATATCTCGCTCTAGAGGAATACCTAGAAGTTCATCTGGAAATACATCTGCATACTCTTTGACTACTGGAATAGACTGAAGTGTAGGTATCTCAGCATCTGCATCTCTAACTCGCACAATATGATAAATGTACCCTTTTGCGATCATTTTCCTCGCCTTCAGATAGGAAATAAACCTACCTCTAGGTGTTACTGTATTACCTACCCATTCAAGGACTGGCTCACCCGGAAAATAAAATCTGGTTGTCTTTGATCGACAATCAACTGTGGCATAGCAAGCTGCTAACCAGTCCATGCCCATGATAGCATCAAAATCCAACATCTCTAGCTCTACTTGGTCGGCTGAGGTCTGATGACTACAAACTGTCACCGTACAACCTCGTTAAACCCGTCTAGCAATAATCGATTCTCCGATCGGTGTAGATACCGCAAAAGGATCACTTAGTATTTCAGGCACTATACCAAACTTCCCCGCGACAAATGGGGTAACACACGATAAAGTAGATCCTCGGTCTTTCAAGGCATAAGCATCCTGAGAGCAAATGGTCAACATACCCATTACAATGTCTGGTGAAGACTCCTAGTCCTTTCGACCTGCTAAAGCATAGCTACGATTCTGGTTACCACCTGAACTAGAACCTCTACCTCTGCCTCGACCTCTACCCGCCGAAGAGTGAGACTCATGCCCTGAAGGATGCACGGACATAGATGATCCTGTTGTTGAATTCGCTAGTTCTGCCATAACCACAGAATCTCTATTTGGGCAATCTCGCATCACATGCCCCGGACGTCCACATGTATAAAAAGCATCGGAACCGGCTCGGCATTACCCCAAGTGTCCTCTACCACAGATGTCACACCGCAACGAAAATGAAAATATCTATCTTGAACCTCGATGTCGCTACAAACCCGATGCCTGTAAGCTCTCACCTGGTCCTGGTTGAGTATAGGGTCATACCGGTAACCCTGTAACTGAGGTGGCGGAGGCCTAGGTGGCCGTTCGAAGTATTGGGGCCTATAACTACCCTGAGACTGCTCCTGAGACCTGGCAAATCTTGTCCTCTTACGTTGTCCTGACTCAGTCCTCTATGTACCCTA
>AWOL01S0025703.1:0-15168 GCA_000715115.1 Nicotiana otophora | reverse complement strand
TGGGTAGAAATAATGTATGAAAGTTGTAGATAAGTTATAAATAAGTTGTATAATATATAATTAATTGTATGAANTGTATAAAATTTATATTTAAGTTGTATGATATTGTAGTTGTATTTAACTGGGTAGAAATAATGTATGAAAGTTGTAGATAAGTTATAAATAAGTTGTATAATATATAATTAATTGTATGAAATTTATTTTTACTATGTATATTGTTGTAGATATTCAAATTTGCATTAAATTTGTACAAAATTTATTTTAAATTTGTATGTTGATGTACCATATATTGTTCTTTTCTCAGTTGATTTATTAAGGAAAGAAAAGTAGAGAATAAATTTCAAATCGATATATGTACACTGATTCATATTTGTTTGAATGGAAAAACTTGAATACTGATGAGAACTGAATGATTTGGGTGGAGTGAAGCAAGAAGGAAGGGAGTTAGGTCAGAAGTTCCTGGTGGATGTCGATGCTTGGATGGATCTTCGAGCTGCTAGTAAATCTGACTGCTTATCAGGCACTCTAAGTTACTCTGATATATACGAAATAGTACTGAAAGAGGTGATGGAAGGGCCCTCTACAAATCTGCTAGAATTTGTGGCTCAACTCACTACATCGACAATCCTCACCAGGTATTCCCAGGTATCTGCTGTTCGCATTCAAGTTGAAAAGCCTCATGTGGCTGTCCAAGGGTCTGTTGACTACTTGGGTGTCGAGATCATTAGATACAGAGGTGTTGATGTTCAAAACTAAGACTTATTGCTTGTATTATTTGCAATTTAAATTTCTGATCTTTTACAAAAAAAAATGACAACTTCAGCAGTATCTCATGACTTTAACGAATGTATCACGAAATAATTATCAAACAGAAATCCCTAAATATAAGTTCGATCTAGAGAGAAGANGACAATCCTCACCAGGTATTCCCAGGTATCTGCTGTTCGCATTCAAGTTGAAAAGCCTCATGTGGCTGTCCAAGGGTCTGTTGACTACTTGGGTGTCGAGATCATTAGATACAGAGGTGTTGATGTTCAAAACTAAGACTTATTGCTTGTATTATTTGCAATTTAAATTTCTGATCTTTTACAAAAAAAAAATGACAACTTCAGCAGTATCTCATGACTTTAATGAATGTATCACGAAATAATTATCAAACAGAAATCCCTAAATATAAGTTCGATCTAGAGAGAAGAGGGAGAGAAGAGAGAAAAAAGGAAAAAGGTGTAACTAATTCCCTTGATTGAAGACACTAATAATGGATTGGGGGTCTTTTAAGGTGGAATATATATAATTTATAAGTAATCCTTGTTTAGGGCGGGTAATATACAAAATTAGAATAATTTTGATAAATAGGTTTCAAATATTGTATAGGAACGAAAAAATCCCAAAAATTAATGGCTAGTATTTCTAAAACTTGGAAAGCTAGTCCCTTCGGCCCATTTTAACTGCTGCTGTAGCTCAAAAAAAATTCAAAATAATTATCACTTTAGATTCAAAACTAAATTTGTTAATTGTTTCTAACTATATCATTATTATATATATCTATGTTCTATATATCATTAAAAAAGGAAAAAAATCTAGCCTAGGGTTATGACAAGTGGCAATGTAGGAGAAAGACATTGTGGTATGCATATCTATATTCTATATTCTATATTTATCTATAATATCTATATTATTATTAAAAGGAAGAAAGTCTAACCTAGGATTATGACAAATGACATCATATGAGAAAAACACGTGGTAGTTTTAGGATAAAATTAGTTAGGTTAGTTAATAATAAGTTATTTAATTATATTTAAATTCAAATTCAAAGTTTAAATATCTATATTTTTTAAGGAAATTGTAATATTTATATATTGGATAAGTTAAAATATAAAATAAAGTAAAAACATTCACTTAAGATATTAAAGATTTGATGACTTTGAAAATTGAAAAACTTTCAAGCAGCAAAATAAAATAAAATATTTATATTATAGAAGTAACGTGAGAGTATCTAAAATATTATTGAAAAATTTAAATAATACTCGAATATTATTTACAAATAAAATTAAAGTAAATAAATTATCTTTTCAGGACTAGGAATGTATAATACTTTTTTATATTAAGAAAGGATATTTCGTCAAATGGTAAACTAATAAAACATCAAATGAAAATGTAAGAAAAAATAATGAATAATGCAATAATGACAAGTAATAATAAACAAAAAAGAGAAAAAAAAATAAAAATAAAAAATAGAAGGATGAGACTTATTAAAATTTGAGATGAGAAAGTGTCTTTCCAATTATGGTGAGAAAAAGCCATATAATAGATAATACCACGTAATTGAAATATTAATAAAATCAAAATTAAAAAATATTGAACAGTGAAATAATTTCAAGTAACGAGTAAATAAGCTTACTTACAGATATAAACTAAAAGAATTAACTATAGAAATATATATTATGGAGTAAGTTAATATATAAAATAAAGTAAATTAATTTACTTAACATATTAAAATTTGATGATTTTAAAAATTTTAAAAACTTCAAGCAGCAAAATAGGATCTTAAATAAATTATTTGTATTATAGAAGTAATGTGAGAATATTTTAATAATACTCACAAATATTATTGACAAATTTAAATAATACCTGAATAATTTTAGCAATAAAATTAAATAAAATAAATTAAAATTTTCAGGAGTAGAAAAATCTTTATTATTCTTTAAAAATTAACCAATGATATTTCGTCAAATAGTAAACTAATATTAATGTCACATGAAAATGTAAAAATACTGAATAAGAATAATGCAAAAATGAGTTGACTGATTTTTCGCGGATGAAGAAATTCAACTTTTTGAGGTTAATTGTTCTTTTTCTCAAGCAATAATTCTATAGAGACAACTCGATATTTTTTTTTCCGTTTAATTCTTTTGAATGTGATCGATAAATTTAGTATACAATATACATCTATTTTTATTAATTCTCTCAGCTCTTTTTATATTAAAATGATTCGCGCACCGTGCGGGTATGTATACTAGTTAAAGAAATAGTACTCAAAAAACATTTAATAGAGTTCAGTAAATTATGCCTTGTATTTTGTTTTTAATGGGCGTAAAAAAAGCTGAAGTGATAATTATAATGGGACGGAGTAATAGTTAAAAAGTTCTAAACTTTGACAACAAAGTGAAATTTCTTGGTAATCTTAAGAACGTGTGAATCGATCTGTAACAGTTTCTTGTCTAGTGACAAATATTGTAAATCTAACTTGTTTAGGAAAGTTTTGTCGTCTTATATGCCTTAATAAACAATAGTCAAAGTACATCTTTGACTACTAAATGGAATTAAATCCAAAAGGCGTTCTTTAACAACTAAATCCAACTTTATCGAGGCATTTTATTGGCATTATCTTTAAAAGTGTTCCTTTGCTTCCATTTTATTTGTTTTGGCTATTGTTAGTATTTAGCTTTCCGTAATTCTTGATCATAATTGTTGTAATTTTATTTTATTGACTTATAAAGATAAGGTCTGTCGTATGTATTATTTTCGTCAGATCGAGAATATACCTGATATATTATTGTTATTATTATGTTAAAAACTGTAATGGTCAAATAAGATACCTTCCCCTTATCATCTTCTTTTCAATACTACTACTTTTTCATTTGTAATCAATCAATAATTTGCAATGACTTCCACAACCCAATGTAACTTTTCTTTCTTCCTTTTGGACTTTGAATGCCTCGACCAAATAAATAGTCTTTGCCTCGATCTAAGGTTACATCAATTCGTTAAATTCCACCATACTCCATAGTCATGTCTTTTGTTTTGGGTTAGTAAAACATGAAAATTATGCAATTCTTTAGCTTTTTCCACAGTTCCTTACTAAAACAATGTAAAACGCAGACTAGATAATGGAGTGTAATCATGATACCAAAAGGGGGAACGTCCTAAATTTCAAAAAGGTGACATGCAAGTTGTGCATATATAGCTAGTAATCCTTTTTTTTTTTTTTTTTTAAATTTTACCATTTGATATTTGAATTATATTGATCCGACTACTTTTATTTATGCTAAGTAAATCTATTAAAAAGGTAAAACGCGTTCTAGCAAAAAGTCTTTTAATCCCAAATATCGAATAAAAAATTATACTAATTTGAAATAAANATCCCTTTTTTTTTTTTTTTTAAATTTTACCATTTGATATTTGAATTATATTGATCCGACTACTTTTATTTATGCTAAGTAAATCTATTAAAAAGGTAAAACGCGTTCTAGCAAAAAGTCTTTTAATCCCAAATATCGAATAAAAAATTATACTAATTTGAAATAAAGGAATCCAAATTATCTCACCAAATCTCGTGGTAGCCAGTAATGCAATTATGTTTGGTCTTGGGACTATTTTCCTGTGTGCCAAATTTGAATCTTGGACTGAGACAGTTATCGAAAAGTCCAAAGCGACATTTGAAGTAATTCTATTTGTATTGCTCTTTCTCTCTTTTTTTCTTTTATTTTCTTCCTTCTTCTTAAGATATGGTTTGGCTACTTTGTTGGCCTTTTGTAATCATGAGAACCTTGTGTCATCATTGCTGTGGAAAAATATAACTCTCCCTCTTCCTCTCTTCTTCCCCTCAAGTTCTTTTTCCTCACTATAAGTTGTAACCATTCTCTTGCACTTTTTTCTCTGCTCAAACTTGAATATATATGTAACCACATAATCCCTTTTAAGACCCTCTCCTTTTTCTGATTTTTTGGTTTCCCATTTCTCTTACTGAAAATCAAAATGTGCCATGCAACATCACAGTTAGAGCCATTTCAGCCTTCTTGCTACACTGATTTCCACAGATCACAGTTATCTAAAACAGCCAAGATACATGTGCTTAAGCTAAGAAGGTTAGTAGCAAGAGTTTAAATTTTATGTATTAACAAATCTTTTATGTCGTCCGGTTAAGGTTAAGTTGATTTATAATTACGGATAACACTCTTCATAACAAGCATGATTATAATTACGGATAACACTCTTCATAACAAGCATGATATGCACTTAAAATATAGTCATGACCTGCTATAACCAATTACAAGTTGCACTAATAATTTACAAATTATTTACAATATTGTTAGTATATACAACTTAAATAATATTTTTTCATCTTAAAGGAACTGAATAACGCTTATCTTCACTATGCAATTGATATTAATTTGTGTTAAGAAAAGAGCTGTTTTAATGTTTGAAGTAAAAGAATTGACATTTGAGTTGATTTATAATATGTAGGAATGGTGGGAGATTATCGAACGAAGCAAAGGAAAGAGCAAAGTTGAGGAAATTGAAGAAAGCAATGAAGATGAAGAACTTAAAGCTCTACAAAGAGAACAAAACCATAATTGAAGAGAATGAAAAGTTGCGCAAGAAAGCTCTTCTTCTACATCAGGAAAACAAAGCCTTGTTCTCTAAGCTTCAACAAGTTTTTCAACCACTCAACCACGATTAATTATACTAGTGACTAGGTTAGCATCATATTATGATGCTAGAGCTATAAACAATATTATAATTTGTTGGGATATATACTATTAACTATGTATTTCGGTTTGGATATAGTATTTATTATGGAATACTTGTTTATTTAATTTTAATAAAGTTTTAAATAGATCATATATTCGTTTGTGCCCTTTATTTATAGAGTAGTTGATTTAGTGTATAGAGTTTAGCTTATAATTATCGGTACTTATAAGTATAAAGATCATGTTCACAATCTAATGATGGAATTGGACAAACCATCAGGAATGATTGTAGCATAAGATTAAATATAATTTATCTTGATTGTGGGAATTTAATTTCAACTTCTTGTGCTAGTACATTTTTTATGTATTGAACGGACCAAGTAGAGATAAGTATTTTATACTGACTTAATAAAATAAATTCTCTAGCCATTAGCGTATATTATTATTGTTTTGATTTATTAAAATGCGAGATCTTTTCGTGGGTCAATATGCCTGGTAAATTGGACAATAATGATATACATTGGCAAAATAATAGTTAGTTGATGGAATCCATGTCTCGGTCGAGAGATTGATAATACACCTTTATGAAAGCTTATAAGTTTTCATGTGTAAACCCTGCAGGTGGATTTTGTATCCGTCACATGAATTAAGTTAAGCGAAAGTCTAAAGAAAATAATCAATGAATTAAATTATCAGTAATTTAATTTATTTGATTAGTATCTGAATCTTAACATGGGGAGTTAATAAGGTTTAATGGAAGAATTTTAAAATTGAACTGAGAAGTGTAGTTACGAATTTTTAGTGGAATAATTCGTAATTTATTATGGTAGTATTAATTCGGATATTTCGAATTAAGTCCATAATAGGAAGCCCTGTTAATTAAATACTGCGGTCCCTGTTGTGCCCGAATAATTAGGAATTAAATAGAATCGTATTTTTTGGTGAAAAAGGAAGACCCAACAGGTTTAGAAAAATATTTTAAACCCTAAAACCTGTGGCTATATAAAGAGGTCTTATTCCATAAGGAGGCTATGATTTTTACCACACGGTTTTCCTAGGAGAAAATCGCCCACACGAGTTTTGCTAATTCCGGGTATTATTTGGGTCATACTGCAAAAGACCGTGGAACTGAAGGATGATCTCGCGGATGGTTTTTGCTCATGCCTGAAGGTCTTTTCGCGATCGCAGTCACGTTTCAAGAGATAAGTATCGATTAAAATATGTGGTTTATTAGGACTCCTAGTCCATGTATTTGTAGGACTTAAGAGTTTGATTTGTATTGTACTACATTACCTACTTCCCTTACCCTTTGTATTCAATATACATATATATATATATATATATATGAACAGCTCTGCAGAGAGGCTTTGTGGCCTTGAAATCACTTCTCTGTACATGGTATCAGACGTCCAGTACAATCCAACTGTCCTACCACTTTCTTTTACCTCTTTCACGCTACTATGGCTTCCCAGTCACTTACTCCCCATTCTTCAGATGTCTCACTTCCTTTTCCTACAACAATTGTTGCAACTACGCAATCAATATCGGATATTTCATCATCTGTTTCAATTCCCCCTTTGCCTCCATTACAACACTCTTTCCCCCTTCACTCCGTTGCTCCTAGTATTCGACCAGGTTCATCTATAGGATAGATTGGTCTGCCTTCTCTCCCACCTTATGCTGGAATAATAGAACCAACAATTCCACCCCCTTTTCATTCTACCGCGGTATTGGCTGCACCAAACATCACTAACTTGATGACTATCAAGCTTAATTCCGTTAAAGATTATCTCACTTGGCGTACTTAATTCACCTCTGTGTTGATCTTTCATGAACTCCTTGGCTTTGTAGATGGTTCTACACCTCAACCAACTCAATTTTTATATGATGTCTCTGGTAACCAGCAAGTTAACCCACTCTATCGTTCATGGGTCAGAGTTGATCAAAGTGTGCGATCGTGGCTGTTTGCAACATTGTCTCGCGAGGTCCTTGTTGATGTTCACTTGTTACCTACATCACGTGATATTTGGATATCCTTACAATGACGTTTTATGCATGCTAGTCGGGCTAAATCAATAGCTCTTAAGCGATAACTTACTACCATGCGCAAATCAGATTCCATGACTATTGATGAGTATCTCCGAGAGGCCAAGAAAATAGTAAGACTCCCTTGCGGAAATTAACTCTCCAGTGTCTACTCAAGATTTTATTGACCATGTTCTTCTTGGGTTAGGAAGAGAGTATGACACACTAGTTGGCATCATTACACACTATCCAGGCCAACTATCTCTTGAAGAACTTCGTGCCGAACTCTTGCTTCATGAGCAACGGTTGCAGCGCCTCAAAGAACTAGACTCTGTTATCTCCCATCAAGCCTTTGCTGCCCAGAATGTATCTCCTAATTCCTCTTTTGTCTCTGGTAATCAATCAATATCTCAAGGGTTTCGTGGCAGAGGTTGGTCTTACTCATCTAGAGGAAGAAGTCGAGGCTCCTTTGGTGGTCGCAGTCAATCACAACAAGTTTCTTCACCTAATAATTTTTCAGGCAACGGTTTTCATAGACAGTCTTCATCAGGTATTGGTAGTAATTTCCATGTTTCCTATCATTTACAATCTGCTAGTTCAACATCACCATCTGCAGGAGTCTTAGGAGCACATCATTCTTCTACCATTTGTCAAATTTGTGGGTCTCCCGGTCACTCTACATTACAGTGTACCAATCGATTTAATCATGCTTTTGTTGCTAATGATCTTCTTAAGTCTTTTGCTACTATGTTTGTTAGTGAAACAAATGATGCTACTTGGTACTTTGACTCTGCTGCGTCCGCTCATATGACCTCATCTGAGGTAATTTTCAGCATAAATTACGTTATACTGGCTCTGATCGTGTGTTGGTCGAAAATGGCACTTTGCTTAATATTAAAAACATTGGATATACTCAGTTACCCTCTACATCTCGTTCATTACACTTGTGCTCCATATTTCATGTTCCTCAACTTTGTCATAATTTAATTTCTGTAAAGAAGTTGTGTAAGGATAACAATTGTGTTGTCGATTTTGATTCTTCTTCTGTTTCTGTTAAGGACAAAGCCTCGGGTCAAACTCTCCTGCAAGCTTTCAGTAAGGGTAATGTTTATCCGCTAGCATCTTCATCAGTGTCTTCTCATCCTCAAGCATGTATTGCTCTACATTAGTCTGGAGATATTTGGCATCGTCGTTTAGGTCACAGTGGAGCTTATACTTTAGATAGTCTTAGGAAAAATAATTATATTAGTTTGATTAATTCTTATAATAATGATTGTGTCCCTTGTCGATTAGGAAAATCTCAACGTTTACTATTTAGTTTAGTGGATCACTGTAGTTTTTTTTATTAGATATTGTTCACTCAGATGTTTGGCAATCGCCAGTTTAATCAAATTTGGGATTTAAATATTATGTTATTTTTATTGATTATTTCTCTTATTTTATATGGTTATACCCCTATGAAGAGTAAATCAGAAGTTTTTACACATTTTTGTGCTTTTCAAAAACTAGTAGAAAACATATTTAACTCTAAAATAAAGATTTTTCAAAGTGATAGAGGTGGTGAATTTGATAACAAGGCTATGCTCTCATATTTTTCCAACTCGGGTATTCTCTTTTGTAAGTCATGTCCGGACACTCCTCAACAAAATGGGGTTGCTGAACGGAAGCATCGACACATTATTGAAATTGTGCGTACCATTCTTGCAGAGGCTACTTTACCACCTCAATTTTGGGTTGATGTTGCTTATTATGCTGTTTATAGAATTAATAGATTGCCAACGCATAATTTGCAAGGACTCTCCCCTTTTGAAAGACTTTTTCATAGACCTCCAGACTATTATTTTCTTAGAGCCTTTGGTTGTGAATGCTTCCCTAACCTTTATGCTCGAGTACCTCACAAGCTCACACCCCATTCTGTTCACTGTATCTTTCTTGGTTATGCACCTAAATCTAAAGGATATCGTTGTCTAAATCCTAAATCATGTCGTGTGTATGTTAGTCGTCATGTTGTATTTCATGAGTAAGTGTTCCCATATGCTACCTTGTCTTGTCCTTCACATGTCTCTTCCTCATCCCACTTTCCAGATCCTCTTGTGGTTACATCACCCTTATTACCTACACAACTTTCTGTCCCGCATAACTCTTTTGTGGCTTCCTCTGACCCTCCTTCCTCAAATTCCCCTTCCCCTTATCCTTGTTCTACCACAATCACTTCGGCATCACTTACTTATCCATCCAGTGAGTCACACTCTACTGATCTTTCCCCATCTTTACCTATCTTGTCTCACACTACTGTTTCTTCCGCTTCCACATCTACCATTACATCTCATCCAATGCAAACTCGTTTTAAATCTGGAATTTCTAAACCTAAGAAGGTATTTTCATTGAGTGCTACTCTTCCTGATATTGAGCCCTGTTGTTTCTACCAGGCTATAAAAAATCCTAAGTGGCAACGAGCTATGGCAGATGAGTTTAATGTGCTTTTGGCAAATAAAACTTGGGTACTTGTTCCTTTTCAACCTCACATGAACTTGGTCGGTTGTAAGTGGGTTTATCGTATTAAATATAATTTGCATGGGTCTAATGAGCGGTACAAAGCTCGTCTTATAGCACAGGGCTTTCATCAGCAACCTGATGTTGATTACCATGAGACCTTTAGTCCCGTTGTTCGAGCTACTACTATTCGTAGTGTACTTTCTCTTGCTGTTTCTTTTTCTTGGCCTATTCGTCAATTAGATATTAAAAATACCTTTTTACATGGTGTTCTTACCGAGGAAGTATTTATGAAACAGCCTCCTGATTTTATTCATCCTGAATTTCCTCACCATGTTTGCAGATTGACCAAAGCCATTTATGGTTTAAAACAGGCCCCGCGTACATGGTTTCATCACTTTAGTACATTTCTTCTTTCTCAAGGTTTTATTTGTAGCAAATCTGATACCTCTATGTTTGTTTGTCGTTCATCATCAGGTATTCTTATCCTACTGCTTTTATGTTGATGATATTATTCTAACTGATAGTTGTTCATCTATCTTTGATCAGTTCATTAGTCTTCTTTCCTTTCAGTTTTCCATGAAAGACTTAGGCGATCTCATTATTTTCTTGGTGTTCAAGTTGTTCGCTCATCTGGTGGTCTTCATTTATCTCAATAGAAATATATTTTAGACACGCTCCTTAAGTTTCACATGCATACTTGTAAGCCAGTTCTCACACCTCTAGATCTCTCGTACTTCTATTTCTCTTATGGATGGTGAGTTACTTTCAGATCCTAGTGAATATAGGAGCATCGTGGGTGCTCTTCAATACTTGATTTTGACTCGTCCTGATATTGCCTATGTTGTGAATGTTGTTTCTCAGTTTATGCATGAACCTCGTACTACTCATTTGTAGTGTGTGAAGCGTATTTTTAGGTACCTACAAGGTACTAATTCGCATGGACTGTTTCTGCGTGCTTCTTCATCCAATTCATTGGTGATTGCTTATTCGGATGCTGATTGGGCTAGATGCCCCGATAGCAGGCATTGTACTACTGGGTTTGCAATTTTCTTGGGTTCCAATCTTATCTCTTGGCGTGCGAAGAAACAACTGACAGTTTCAAGATCGTCTACAGAGGCCGAGTATAAGGCTATTGCTTATACTGTAGCTGAAATTTCTTGGATTCGTCATGTTCTTCGTGAGCTTGGTCTTTATCTTCGTGAACCGATTCGAGTATTGTGTGACAATGTCAGCTCAACATACATGTCGCGTTACCCCGTATTCCATGATCATTCTAAACATATTGATGTTGACTTTTATTATGTTCGTGATAAAGTTGCTCCAGGGGATCTTGTTGTCCAATATGTGCCTTCTCACTCCCAACTTGCTGATATCTTTACAAATGATTTATCCTCATCCCGTTTTTGTCTTTTGCGTGACAATCTGTCCGTTATTTCAATACGTCCAAATTGAGGGGGCGTATTAGAACTCCTAGTCCATGTACTTGTAGGACTTAAGAGTTTGATTTGTATTGTACTACATTACCTATTTTTCTTACCCTTTGTATTCAATATATATATATATATATATATATATATATATATATATGAACAGTTCTGAAGAGAGGCTTTGTGGCCTTGAAATCACTTCTTTGTACATGGTTATGTGTTGTTTATATTACATGCAAGTGATCCTGGCTATTTGCTTCCGCTGTTTATACCTGTTTTCCATCAATTGATGTTAGAGTCTGCTTGCATCTAAGTAGATAACATAGAAGATATGTTTATGTCAGATTATATACATATATGTCGTTCATGATTTGTAGTCTTGTCGAAAATCATGTATAAAGTTTAAAAGCTTATTGTTGAACGGAGGGCGTAGCGAGAACCTAGTTTTACCTGACAGAATGGGATTTAGACCACTATTGTGATACTACTAAACGAATTGATCTACTGTTATGAGGTTTTCTCGCGGTTGCCGTCCTATAGCATGTACAATTGCTTTTGAAAGGAATTATATGTTCCTTGTTCTGCTATTTTCTTATGTGATTGGGCACTAAAGGAAAGGGTTGGTGGATGTTCGTTTTGACGTCGGCAGTGACTGAAAGTGGCGAAATAGGGCTTAAAGAAAGACGTAAATATTTTCTCCAATGAGTTATTGTCTTGGGCTAAACTTTATTGTCATTGTTTCAAGAGGCTCACAAACCAAAGCATAAAAGATTCAATATTAAGGTTTAACTGTATTGGCACTATTTTATCATAGTGTGCTAATGATTAGCTGATGTCGTATAACTTATGTTCAATGGTGGTTTACTTTGGACTGTTCCTTTATTTGTTGTTCATCAGCATATGTTATTGAATCTACAACCTAATGTTTTCTGTTTCCTTAAGACGTTGGAGGTTGTGAAACCTAAAAGTTTATCCGTTTGATTGAGTGTTATGTCATGGGTATAATTATCTACTTGTATGTATATAATATATTGTATAAATTACAGAATTTTATGATTGATAAATAGGTACAACTTAAGTGGTTTATTTATTTAAAACCATTGAAAATCTTAATGGCTTGATACATACAAGATTATATCATACATGGAAGAATTATCTGTGATAAATAAATAGTTACTGCTAAGGTGGTTTATTTATTTGGAATCATTGAAAATTTTTAGTAGCTTTATACATGTGTCATTCTATCAATACATGGATTGAGAGTTATAATTAATAGATAGGATCCATAAAAGTGGTCTATTTATTTGAGTCATGAACAAATATACTCAATGTACCATGTGTAAATTGACCTTGATTAGTGTACGTTTGTGGTGGAGGTCTTATATACTCAAATGAGATTTACCATTGGATACTAATAACACTAAACATATTCAGAGAAGAGATAATAAGCATTTCATCCAAAAGGATAAAAAGTAATATCTTGAATTCTCATGTGTATATAACGGGAGGACAATTTGATGTAAGAGGAAATTTTGTGTATCTTACCCAAAGAAAGGACATAATCAATGTCATGTGCTCATGGAATAATTATAAGGATAATAGAAAGCATGCTCATATTTATTTTAATCCATGAGAATGCCTAAATCGGTTAATCTCTGAATTTGGTCATGGATTTGGAGGTCATGAATTTGACGAACTACATTTGACCTGAAATTTAGTAGATGTAATGACCCGACTTATCGTTATGAGAATTTACATCCCGTTCAACGACTTAAGGTCTCGAGCAGTTTCATAATATGTGATATGACTTGCGTACAAGGTCGAGTTTGGAAATTCGAAAGTTTATAAGTTTCTTAGGCTTGAATCGATGCGCGATTCGTGATTCTAGTGTTGTTGGAGGATGTGAGGCCCCGCGAATTTCCTATTAGTCCGAGGCCATAAGCACGCTCACAAGTCGCTTAAGTGACGTCTTGCCTTTTCACGAGAGGTTAAGGACTGGAACAACTTAGATGATCATGATATTAAGTGTAGGAGGTGTATTGGATGTTGTTAGGGTCTAAGGAGATCCCTAGAACTAAGACAAGTTGAGAGCTATGCAATGGGCTAAAGCTTCAAATAAATCCGCACAAGATACGATTTCAAATGCATGTAACTACCAAAATATAAAGTTTCCAACGCATCAAACCGTTTGTCATTTCAATGTTCCCATAAAAAGTTATAGGCGTTTTACTGAAAACTATCCTGTTAGAAAAATGGGCTGCGTTTTGGGCGCCCAGGAGGGCGCCTGGCGCGAATCAAAACGCCAAAGTCAAAAGTAAAATTTTTGGGGCGTTTTGGTTGGCACTGGGCGTGGACCGGGACACCAAAGGTGTGAAATTGAAATAAAAGAGACGGGGAGAGAGAAATAGCCTCATTATTTAGAGATTAAACCTCCCCTCTCATCCTCAAGTCATCCAAGAGTTCTCATACTACCTAAGGTGAGTTTTTAAGTGTGTTTTTATGATGATTTCACTTCTCAATCACTAGTTACAACAAGGTTTTGATTGGATTTCATAGGATTTCTTCAAAATCTCAAGAACACCCCAAACATTGTCTTTCAAGATTTGGTCTACAAAAGGTATGTCTACCATCTCTAACTAATTCATGGTGATTATTTACGTACGAAATATGTGTTAGGATTTATGGGATGGTGATTGGAAGCAATGAGTGCCCAACCTAGGTGTGTTGGTATTGTAGAGATTGTAAAATGAATTAATTGATAAGATATGTGGGTTGGGAGTGAATTGTTGGGTATACATGTGCTAAGAAAAGTTGTAGATAGCCTAGAGACGATTGTGAGATGAATCATTTGTGTGGAAAGTGGTTGTTAGGTGAAGAAATTCCATTGAAGGAGGTTGTAGAAAAATATGCACATTAGATATTTGATAAAATATCTAAATGACTTAAAATATAGAAATCTTGCTAATGTTGGTACAATTGTGTTGCATTATTGTAGATTGAAATTTGTCTAGTGTGGTGGACCATCGTAGTATTATTAAGGGGCGAATTTCATATTTGAGCCGTCCGGAGGTGGCTTCACTCGCGAAGATCATTTAAAGTATCGGTTTAGTTTCGTCAAGGTAAGTATTTTGCCTAACCTTGAGTGAGAGAATTATCCCTTAGGCATTGAGTCTTATGTGAAAATTGTGTAATTGAAAACCATGTACGCGAGGTGACGAGTACGTACTTGGTTTATATGTGCAAATTATATTGGTTGAAATTCGTAGACGCCCTTATGTATTAAATTGAAAAATTATGGAAACTTAGTAAATCCTTGATTTGTCATGACTCATTCCTTATTTGTCGAGTTTGTAGTTTATATGATAATTTGGTGTGATTGCCACTTGAATTTTTATGTGAATTTCGTGTGTTTGTTGATTTGATATTTTTTGAAAATAATCACATTATGATTTTTTTTCATCTGCAAATAATTAATTAAATAAGTTTAAATTGAGGCGTTTATATATTTATCTAAAATTTGGATTAAAGAAAGTGTTGTCATATGATGAGCTATCTTCTCATCCTTGTGGTTATTTTTGAGATTTTATATACATTGTGTTGAGCCGTAGACTATCTATTGTGAAATTAATAGACTTTATTGTACCTTTGAAATGGTTGTGGCCTACAGGCAATTTGTAAATACGAGTTGATGATGTTGTACTGCTGTGATAATATTCTGTGTGAATTATTGTATGATTTGGGTTACT